>JADBJO010030408.1:0-2500 GCA_016801955.1 Conus betulinus | reverse complement strand
TCTTGTGTTTTCTGTCTTAGTAGTCTGTCATGTCTTCTGTCTGTAGGTATCTAGCTGCTCTATCTCTCTCTACTACCCTGTTTGGGTGTACCCTGTGTCTCTTGTCTGTGTTTGTGTGTTGTCCTATTTGTGTAGTTGTGTTGCTCATGTTGTCTTGTGTGTCTTGCTAGTCTTGTGTCTGTCTTATCGTGTCTTTCTATGTATTGCTGTATGTCTGCTATATCCTCTTTATATTCTACCTCTGGGTCTCCTATGTATATCTTCTCTCTCACTTGTCATTGTTGTGGTGTGTTCTGTCTGTATGTCTGTTCTCTTGTCTTTTTCTTGTATTGTAGTCTGTCGCTGCTGTCTCTACCTCTCCTAGTCTCGTCTATCTCTAATCCTATCATTCTCTATAGCTCATCTCTATGTGTTGTGTGTGTGTTGTGTGTGCTGTGGTGTGTGTTGCTTGTTTGTGTGTGGCCTTGTTTGTGTCTCTTTCTATGTCTGTGGTCTGTTCTGTCTGTCTCTATCTTTCTCTCTCTTCTCTCTTCTCTGATGGGTGTTGTGAAACGTGCGTTAGCGTGCATATGTGTGGTGTCGCGTGCATACGTGTGTGTTGTGCCGTGTTGTGTTGCGATATCGTTATGTGTGATATGTGTGTTTGTGTGCTGAGTGGCGTGACGTGATTGGAGGTGCGCGCGCGCACCCGTGTTGCGCGTTGTATGTATGTATGTAGTGGGTGTTGTGTCTTGTATGGTCATGTTGACCATCTGCTTGCCCAGTGTTTAGTGTATCGCATGAGTAAGATTCAGTTTTTGGTTTCGTCATTGTTGAAATCAACGTATGTAAAATGCCGTTGTCGTGTAGTGATGTCGAGCTGACGTTTGCCACATAGTAAATCCCGTGAGGGGTCTGACTTAGCTTGGAACAGGAAAAGCAGAAAGCGGGCAGGGGCATGTAGGACGAGGAGAGCGAGGGGACAGAGGGCCTGGGAAGGGAGTGTTTGTCGACACTGGGAAACTTGGTATTATGAGCAATGTAACGTGAGCAAAACTCCTGTTTCTTCGGAACATTAGCGGGGGAAACCAGACAACTGTTTGAACACACTTTAGAAAGGGACGGTACCGACTTGACTTGGCATTTGCAAATTATGAGGAAAGGGGTCTGTGTAGGTCTACGTGGGTGGAGGGATGTGTATGGGGGGGGGGGGGGGGGTACGAGATGGCCGACCCGGCTCGAGATGGACGGGAATGGAGGGAATGGTTGGGAGGGTGACGGGTGCGTGAGTCGGGTGGGGACTGTGAGGGGGGGCGGTGGGGACGGGAGATGTTGAAGGTGAAAGACTGTAATTTAGGAAAAAAAAGGAAGTAGGTTTCAGGTTTGTCTTTGACAGTGTGGCCCAGAGAGGAGAGAGAAGAGAGAGAGATGACGAAAGAAGAATGGCTGTCTGTCTGAATGTCTGTCAGTTTTCTCTCTCCTCTTCTCTCTCTCTTACTCTCCCTATCTCTCTCCTATCTTTCTCTCTCTCTCACGTCCTTCCTCCCAAACGCATCTCTCCACGCTCCCCACCCCAATCTCTCTCTACTCTTATTGATAGGCGGTAATTCTCCCTCTCTCTCTCTCTCATCTCTCTCTCTCTCTCTCTCTCTCTCTCTCAGTCCCACGCCCTTCGCTCTTCTCTCTCTGTCTCTATCTCCTTCGTTCCAAGCCCCTCTCTCTCTGTATGATCTCCCTCCCTCCCTCCCTTCATCCATCCCTACAGTACCCACTCCCTTCCCCTTCTCTCTACTTCTGTTGACCAACAAACGGTAATACCAAGCGGGGGGAAGGTGTGTGGCTTGCACGTTGGCGACAGGAAGAGCAATAAAATTCATTGGCCTTTCTTCTCCACTTTCTCATGGGGGATGGAATGGGAATCTTGTTGATCTTCGGCTGTGGAGAGTTGGTGTAGTTTGAGCCACTCCACTTAATCGAGGGGCGGGGAGTGAGGGAGGTGCCTTGGGATGAGGGGGGGGGGGGAGGAGGTTGGGAAGGATGGAAGAGACGCCAGGGACAGGGGAGGAGAAGGAGAAGAGGAAGAGAAAGAGGAGTCTGGATGGATAGGGGGAAGGGGGTGAGTAATGGGGGGGAGGGGGGGGGGGGGGTTGTGTAGAGAACCAGAAATAAAGGGAATTATAAAGGAAAGCAAGAGCCAAAAATAGAATACATTTCATTTGGTACGTGACTCGTTGCTTTTGCTTACCTAGCAGTTCGTTTTTTCAGATCTCAATCATCATACCGACATTTTTTTTTCAAAGTGGTTTGATTTAAGGGGTAGGCTGTTTTATCGGTATGAAGTGATTCTTACTCCCATCCCCACCAGTCGGCGCCAGATGTGGCATGGCAACCGATATGATACCGTGGTCTCGGTGGTCCAGCCTATGAGTAATTCTTCTGTTCTGCCACTCTCTGTTAACTCTCTCCTCCTCTCCCCTTCTTTCTTCTTCTTTCTTCTCTTCTTATTCTGTCTTCGTCTCTA
>JADBJO010030407.1:5000-17927 GCA_016801955.1 Conus betulinus | reverse complement strand
CAGATATATAAGGTATACACACTAATAGATAATAGATAGAGATGTATAGATCGAGAGATACTACATACAGACAGACAATAGACGATAATGTAATAGAGAGAGGAGAGAAGAGAGAGAGAGAAGAAGAGAGGAGAGAGAGAGAAGAGAGGATAGATATGGACAGACAGACATATAAGTAACAGAGACCGACCCCACACATCCCATGACGCATGTGTCGCAAACAAAAACTATCACAAACACACACCCACACACACACACACACAGCACACACACACACACACACAACACACACACACACACAGAGCTAGATAGGCAGATATAGAGGTAGACACAACTTAAATAGATAAATGGTAGATAGGTAATAGATAAGATAGATAGACAGATAAGACAGACATAGATAGATAGATAGATAGATAGTAGATAGATAGATAGATAGATAGATAGAAGACAGACAGATAGAGAGACAGACAGACATATAAGTACACAGGGACCGAACCCACCAAAACATGTTACGAATGTGCGCAAACAAAAACGCTCACACACACACCACAAACACACACCAACCACAATCCACACAACACACACACAACAAACACACAACACACACAACACAAACACACCACACAATCACTCACTCACACGTACGCACCACGAACCGCACGCAACGCAGGCACACAAAAAAACAAACACAATCACACACACCCACACACACACACACAAACACACACACACCACACACACACAACACACAGAAGGTGGGAGATTGGGTGCGGTGGATGGAGGATGTGACACATGCACACAGACATGCACACAACAAGACATGGACACAGACAGACATGCAGAACAGACAGACAATGCACACAGACAAACAGAACAAAGACAGAGCGGGATTTGGAACAATTGAACATATTCTGTCATTCAGTTGTTGCTCGGGAGCGGCACGTTTATATATCAGAGCTTGAGGGAACCGTGGGGCTCCTAAGGGCGGAATGCCTGACCCTTAACCCCGACCTTTACTACCCTTACTACACTGTGACCTAACCTGACCCAACCCTGACTTCATGTAAGCCTAACCCTGACCCGAACACTCACCTACCTCTTACTCTACAAAACTTTATCAAAAAAAATTTTACAAAGACAGGGGGTTAGTTTTACCGCCAAGGACATGGCAGAGTACAGGACAAGACACAATGCGTTTCGACCTCTTGGGTCCTTCTTCAGGCAAAAAACAAACAATGTTTAGGACAGTGAAAACGAAGAACGATAAACCACTTATCTTCTCGAATTCGGGCGCAAAAATCAAAATTCTGCAGAAGACCCAAAGTGGTTGAAATGCATTATGTTTTGTCCTGTGCTTTATTTTGTCTGTGTTCTTGGTGGGACTGACTAACCTACCCGGGGCCCCCTCTCTTTCTAAATTTTGCTTCATTTTCCACCCTCAGTCACTCTGTTTTGAAACAAACAAAAAAGCAACAACAACAGCAACAACAAAACTTTGTTCATACACTGTGCTCGCAGTGATGGGGGAGTGTGCGTGTATGGGGGGGGGGGGGGGGGGGGGGGGGGGGGGAGTGTAGCCTTCTCCTTCTCCATCAATAAAAGGAAGCAAACGTCTGCCTCGCTCTAAAAGAATCAACACGGAGAAGGGGGTAAAAAAAAAATAAAGGATCAACGCTTTTTAGCAAATGAAGCTAAAACAACTCAGATTCATAATTCCCTTCACCTTTAAAAGAAGCCAGAGTCACCGGAGTCCATAGAATGGAAAGAATATTCCTGCCCATTGAGGTACTGTTTGTATGAACTGAAAGAACACATTCCGTTTGTTTAGATTTTTTTCTTTCTTTTTTTTGTTTGTTTTCCGAAGAACATGTATGAAACGGACAAATATCAACATTTGTATGTCAATATAGGGTTTTTTAGTGTTATCCTAAATTACTTTGTAGATAATTTCAAGTATTGGCAATACTTTTGAAAACCACAAAGATCAAATTCTCTCTCTCGCATCTCTCCTCTCTCTTCTCTGTTGTGTGTGTTTGTGTGTGTGGGTGTGTGTGTGTGTGTGTGTGTGTGTGGGTGTGTGAGAGGGGAGAGAGAGAAAAGAGACGAGAGAGATAGAGAGAGAGAGAGAGAAGAGAATAGAGTTAGAAGTTCTTGAGAGGCAGCAACCGCAGGCGACTGTTTCTTTACGTTGGTCATTAAAATTGGACTTGGCCCAACATTTGGAGGCAGGCGTAGGGATGGGGAGTTGTGTGTAATTTGTGTGTGTGTTGGTGTGTGTGTGTGGGGTGTGTGTGTGTGTGTGTTTGTGTCGTGTGTGTGGTGTGAGAGAGAGAGAAGGATAGAGAGAGAGAGAGAGTGTTTGGTGTGGTGGTTTGTGTGTGTGTGTGTGTGTTTGTGTGTGTGTGGTGGTGTGTGTGTTTGGTGAGGGAGAGGTCGAGCATCGAACTGAAACAGACAAAAACAGCACCGCAGTCCTCCAGACTTTTATAGCACGGTGAGAGGGATAGTTCTATTCCAATGTTCCTAAAGCCGGGGAGGGGGTTGGGAGGGGGATGGGATGGGGGTGTGGTAGGGGGATGGGAGGGGGGGGAAGGGCTGGGGTAAAGGGGGGGGGGGCGGGGAGATGGTGAGGGGAGAGACAGATGAACACAAAATTGTAAAGTGGTTCACTTGAATTTTAAAATAGTCTATTTTTCAGTTTACGACAAAAGAATTATGAGAAGAATGGGAAGGGGAATTCTACTAGACTCCGTCTTTCCTCCATCTCTCTCTCTCCTTCGTCCTCGCAGCTCGCTCCTCTCTCTCTCCGTCTCCTCCTCCTCCCCACTCATTTGAATCCCATACCCTTTCTTTCGTCTCCGTTTTCCTGGACAAAACACATTTTGAGTTTTTTCTAATACCTTTCAAAATACAGCATTCCAGAAACAGTTCAATACACGCACGCCGCAACGCACGCCCGCACGCACACACCAGGGCACACACACACCACACACACACCCACACAGGACACACACACACAACACCACACACATGCACGCACGCCGCACTCACACCCATGACAATACACCCAGGGGATGAGACAATCATACAGTCAGACCGAAGACAGACCGAGAGACAGACCGGGACAGACAGACAGAGAGGCTGGGTCGAGGTTTCTTGAGAGTATTCACTGTATGTCTCAGGTAATTGATGACGTTACAGCTCTGGCAACTGCGATAAAATCGGTTTCAGAATGTCCACATCCCTCTACCCTAATGGTCTGTGAAACTTTTCAGCACAGTTTTAGGCACTTTGCTAATCTGTATGATAGAATGTATCTGCTTCCACTTCCTTGATCTTTTAAACAGATCAACTTGCTATGCATATCATTTGAACAGTCTAGAATATTGGCCAAAATGTCATTGGAACTCCTGCTCATGGTTTCAAACTACGTTCGAGCTCACGAACGACGATGAACTGTTTGTGGGTGTTGATCCTTAAGAGTTGGCGGCAATGGCAAGCACGACCTGCAGTTTGCGGAACTTCCGAAAGTCTGTTATAAACTGTGCTCGTAGTATACAAATTAAGAGAAAGCCTTCAGCTCCCATCTATCCCCAGCCTCCACCTTTTATTCGGTCCGATGTGATTCCGAAAGAGAGATAGAAAGAGAGAGAGAAAGAGAAGAGAGAGAGAAGAGAGAGTGTGTGTGTGTGTGGGGTGTGTGGTGTGTGTGTGGTGTGTGTGTGTGTTGTGTGTGTGTGTGTGGTGTGTGTAGAGAGCTGGACTTCCATGTCTTCAGAATAACCACTTTATCATTATCAGACTCTTGGAATCCTGTTCGGAGTGAACTGCCTAATGTGATCTGTCAGTCCCACTCAAAGAGAGCATTATTTTTTTCATCTGATGTATCAAAAAAAAAATAAGGAAAACGATTTTGTCACTTCTTTAGTGTTTTCAAGAATTTGATTTACTTGTTTTAAAACGTACAAGGAATAGACTGACTAATGACAGTCCTGATGGGCCCCTTGTTGTTCGGCTGCGTACAAACTGGGTGAAAGGGAACCGACCTTGGTTTGGGATCTCCGTCCGAATCGCTCCGGAATTGAAAACGGCTTCTCCTTTGACGAAAGGTCCATTTTCCCGACCGAGCTTGGTAATCGGTGCCCTTCTTGGTTGGGTAAATTTTGATGAACACTTTAATTTATTATTATTACTATTATTATTGTTATTATTATTGTTATTATTATCTTAGTATTATCCTCATCTCATCATCATCTCATCATTATTATTATATTAGTATCATCATCAAGCATCATTAATTATTATTACTACTACTACTATCATTAGTACAGCGCATCATCATTATCTGTATCATTATTATTGGTGATGGTGGTTGGTGGTGGTATTTGTTGGTGGTGTTATCCTTATATCATTAGCATTATTATTGGTAATCATTATTTTAGCAACAAAAAAAAGTATTTGCGCATCGCCGATCCTCGGTTCGAAACCAATCTTTAACGCTTTCACCGCTCCACGGCTCTCTAGTTTTACGTCAGGCCTGCCCCTCCCTGGTCGAGCCGAGACCGAAGAGATGCCTGCCGGGCGCTGCATCCAGTCGTTGCACATTTGACAACTCAGGCGCTACTAGAAATCACTCAGCATCTTCTTCTCTCCATTCTTTTTGATGCCTCACGCGCAGGATGCATGCTTTGGCTCCATCCTACCAGCGGCCAAACTGGCCTCTTCCAAAGCTGGAGAAGTAGATGTTAGTGTGTGCAAGATGGCATGGTCGTGTCGTCACTCGCAGACCTCGGTTGATAGTCCTAATCCGAAGGACCTGTCGGAAAATGGAGTCAGAAACCAATTGTTGTCTCCTGAGGGAACAGAATCCCCCCCCCCCCCCCCCCCCTACTGACTGGTCCCGTATAGATTCTAACCCCGTAAACCATGAGCATCGGACTAATAATCGGTTCTCATATCAGCTGAGGCTATTCCGGCCCCCGCAGACTGTTAAGGACAAAACAGCTAACGCGATTAAAAAAATATCATATAATCACATGGGACAAGAGCGGTAAACACACGACACCAACAGCTAACTTTTTTTTTCCAACCGGTGGTTTAAACTGGTGTGTGAGGATGGAGCACTGGTATCGTCCTCGCTGCTTGATTCTGAGTCCTGCGTATTCGATGAGCTCTGTCCTGTGGAAGCCGCGAGTCCTTCGAGCACAAATTGGACTCGTAGGCACGCGCAAATCCCGGGCGACATTTTCCAGAGATTTTCCGAGATGGGGGATTGATTCCCTTGGAACATGATATGCGATCTGTCACATGCTAATCGTCATTAATTAGTTCCGGGGAGAGATCTCGCTATTTCACCCCTACACTTCCCCCCTCCCTCCTTCGACCCCCCTCCCCTCCCCCCTCCCCCGAAACCCGCCCTTCCTCCCGCTCGCCTCCCCCCACCCGCCCCCCGATCCCCCGGGCAGGACCCTTTTTACCAAAACGCCCATCTCCTCTCTCCTCTCGCGTCTCTCCTCTCTCGTCTACTCTCTCGCTCTCTACGGGTGCAGGTCTGTTTAACGCCTGTCGCAGAAGCCCCTGAAAGAAATGGTGTCCTCTGGTCTCTCATCTCGTCTCTCCCTCCTCATCCTATCTCTCCTCTCTCTCTCTCTGTCCAGATATAGTTTCACTGGATTCAGATTAAGGAATTGTTGGTCTGTAAAATTGCCAAGCAAAAGGGTTTTTAGTCAGAAAGGTACATATGCTATCATCTGCCCTTCGTTGTAGAGTGATGTAAAACTGAAGAACATTATTGTCTTATCGTGCTGCGTGTGTTGACAATGGTAAAAGGCTGTAGGTGTGTTCAAAATCTTTTTCATACCGCCCAAACAGCTCCAGTGGTTCTCAGTTGTTTATCTAACTATACTGAATCTGTTGTAAAAGGATCTGGATATATATATATATAGATAGATATATATGTGTGTGTGGTGTGTGTGTGTGTGTGTGTAATAACAGCTGAAGCTAAGTATGTGAAAAAAAAAAATCATCGCGTATGGCACCGATAATTTCGGGATGATCCCGGGTGTGTGGTTGTGTGTGGGGGAGGGGGGGGGGTGAGTAGAGGGGAGGGGGAGGGAAGAAGAGCGGAGGGACGAAGGGAGAGGCGAAGGAAAGGGAGGGGGAAGGGTGAGGAAGGGGAACAGGAGGGAGGGAGAGAAAGAAACGGTGGGCACGTGTGTTTGAGTGAGAGATGGTGTTCGTATGTGAAATTTCAACCTGGTATCTGGTATCGGTGGATGCCGACGTGTTTCTCCCCTCCTTGCCCATAGGGCTCAGGTGCTGAATATGGACAATACAAACACACACACACCACACACACAGCACACGTATAGACTCTACATGGCATTCCGATTAGCCCCTTGGTGTTTCCATTTCATGCTTCGGCTTTAGGAACATACCATAAAGCTGGTGTCTTACCTCTTGATGACCATCGTGAACCAGCATGTGCTAAGTACATTCTTCGCTGCTCAACTATTCAAAGTGCTAATTCAAACGGAAACTGGATATGAGGTCTGATGTGGACTTTCCTAAACGCGCTAAAAACATCCGGGGCCCTGAAACGATACTAACATATTCTTCTCACTTGTTGACAAATTCAGGTATCAATCATAAAAAGCTTGCTGTGCGTTTTTCCCCATAAGTCCCGTCCCAAACTGGGAGCTCTTTCAACCAAAATTTGATTATAGCTATACTACAATATCTAAAACTGATAACATAACATTCTAGCTTGCGAAGCAAAATCACATATCCAATGATTGTTATCGGTCGCTTCGTAAAAGTCTATACTGATGGTCCTTTATTAACGATAATGCTGGTTGTGGCTTTGTCATTCCATTTAAAAAAATTGAGAAGTCCTTTCATCTTGGGGCAAAATCTGTCTATTTTTACAGCCGAACTAATAGCAATATTAATGGCCGTAGAGTACTAAAAGATTCATCATTTGACTTTTATGGTACTCTCTTCTGTGTAGATTCTAAGTCTGTTCTTCAAGCTTTAGAATCTGCAAATTCAAAAAATCGTGCTGAAATCATATCAGAATTAATTACTTATCTTATGTCACCAGCCTTATTCAAGAGGTATACAGTCCATTTTTCCCAAGCCAGGTGAATATTACTTTAGTACTCGCATAGTTAGGTAGGGTCATCTTGTCGAGGGTTAAAACAGTGCGTTTGAGCGAGGGACTCGTCGTGTGTGACTAACACCTTTACACACCGGGCGCTATAAAAACTTTAGTTACGAGTTGATACGTTCACTGCGTACTGAATGCTCGAAACACGGTGAAACATATCTCGGAATTATTTCGCACTCATGGCCGATTAGTGTTTGGGGGTAGTGGTATTCTCCATTCGCACGTCCATGCACCACTTTTATACGTGGCGTTTTTTCCCACGCCAGCCAAAACACAATCCCGGCAAAGGTGGTTGTTCTGGAAATGTGTGCTTAGTGCTAGAGCCCGTGGGCAAACTGACGGTAATTTTGTAAATGCCTGGTTCGTTCTAACAATTGCATGGGTGCGTTCTCCCCCCCCACTCCCCACCTAATGAAAATACAACAGAGAAAACAAAAGACGAGGCAACTGCATTTGTAGTAGAGTTATACACATCTCCTTAACTGTCAGTGTAAAGAAAAGCAGACGATTAACAAACATCCCACAAGAGCAATAACATTTAACAAACAGTGGAACACACACATGCACGCGCGCATTCACGCACGCACCAGGCATGCACACAGGAACGACACAGGCACACATACACACACACGAACAGCGCGCGCGCGCGCGCGCACGCAAGCATTCACCCACCCAGTCATCGTCCCATTCAAATACACAATTCGAACACATACACACACGCCATACACACACGCGCACACACACACGCACGCACGCACCACCCCCCCCCCACCCACACACACACAACGCAAACCGCACACACCCACACCCACACACACACACCACCCACACACCCCACCACACACACACGCACGCACGCACGCACCGCACGCATGCACGCACCACACACCACCACACACCCACGACACACACACACACACACACACACACCTATATATATATATATATATATATATCTATATATATATATATATTATATATTATATTTATATATATATATATATATATATATATGAGATGGAGGCCCCGGACCCGAAGGCAGAAAAGGAAGGGAGAGAGTGGATGGGCGTACCTGGTGGGAGTGTATGCCCAGTAAATAATGAGTTTTTGTGTCTTCATTTCTTTTCAACGCAGAAAACAGATTGTATACATTTTTCACTAAGCTTCCTTTCTTTCTGTCTTTCTTTCTTCCTTCCCCGTTCTTCTTATGTCTTAACTTTTAGGGCAGCGGTCACAAATGTAATTTCTCTTGTAACGAGAGATAATAAAGTTTTCTGAATCGATCTGGGGATGATGAGAGCGAGAGCAGAAGAGAGAGAGAGGGGTAGAGAGAGAGAGAGAGAGATAAGAGGCGGACGGTAATCGGAGGAGAAGAAGGGGGGGGGGGGGGGGGGGGGGGAGAGAATTCGGTGTTTGAATGCACGTCAGTTTAAGGCGTTGTATACGCGGGGAATTAATGGGCAATTGGATTATTCAGTCTGCGTGGAACGGTATTTGAAGAGAGAGAGAGAGACATGCTGTTTAATCTAATGAGGGATTTTGCTGGGGGAGCACTCTGAGCGGCTTTCATTTGTGTGCGTGTGCCGACCGTGTGTGGTGTGTTGTGTGTGTGTGTGTGTGTGTGTGTGTGCGTGCGTGCGTGTGTGCGTGCGTGCGTGCGTGCGTGTGTTGTGTGTGTGCGCGCGCGCGCGCACGCGCATGCGTGCGTGCGTTCATGCGTGTGTATGTGTGTGTTTGTGTGTGTGTGTGTTGTGTGTGGTGTGTGCGTGCGTGCATGTCTGTGTGTGTGTGTTGTTGTGTGTGTGTTTTTGTGTGTGTGTGTGGTGTGTGTGTGTGTGTGTGTTTGTGTGTGTTGTGTTAGTGGGTTTTTTGTCGTGACACAGCTTTGTACAGAGGATTTTTCTTGATGGGAATGACACCTCGCACATGTGTCCCTCGTGATCGGTGGGGGCTAGACCCTTAATGAATTGAAGTGAAGAGAGAGAGAGAGACAGACAGACAGACAGACAGACAGACAAAACAGACAGAGAACTAAGTATAACCACTTTCAGAATGAAAAAAAAGTACATTGTCAAATAGTTTCGTGAGAGAGAGAGAGAGAGAGAGAGAGAGAGAGAGAGAGAGAGAGAGGAGACAGACAGGACAGTCATAGACAGACAGACAGACCACAGGACAAAGAGAACTAAAGTATACCACTTTCAGATTGAAAAAAAAAAAGTACATTGTCAAATAGTTCGTGAGAGAGAGAGAGAGAGAGAGAGAGAGAGAGAGAGAGAGAGAGAGAGAGAGAGAGAGAGAGAGAGAGAGAGACAGACAGACAGACAGACAGACAGACAGAGAGAGAGAGAGAGAGAGAGAGAGAGAGAGAGAGAGAGAGAGAGAGAGAGAGAGAGAGAGAGAGAGATTTAAACAAAAAAATCATACCATTCATACGGGAATCTTTTTTTCTTCTTTTTTTTTTTTTTAATGGAAAAGCAGTGGTCACACGACTTTCAGTGCTGTTTTCAACAAATGGTTGCCGATCTGAGGAGCAGACCTTTAAATATAGATGCAGATCCTTGGAGCAGATCCGCTTCAAAGAGCAGCTACAGAATCCATTCCTCTCCAGGATATCAAGACTGTCCAACCCTGCTGGAAGCAGAGTGGACAGGAGAACGGGGACTGCAGACCCTGAGGTGGATCCGTCATACTCATTCCGACTAAAAGGGCGGATCCGGGATCCGTGCCATGTTGGCAGATTTCGGGTGCGTTCCCCATTGTCATTGCTATTATCAAAAAGAATGATGATGGTGATGACTATAATAATAATAATAATAATGACAACAATAATGATAATAATTACTGACAAATTGATGCTGAGAATAACAGTAGCAACAGCAACAGCAACAAAACAACAACAATAATAATGATGATGATGGTGATGATAGTAATATAACAATAACAATAATAATGATAATGACACACAACAATAATAATAATAATAATAAATAGAATAATAATTAATGATGATGATGATGATGATGTTGATGATGATGATGATACCAATGACGGTAATATTGATATCGATGGCTCGAGGACAAACTCGTTACACGTGGGTGCAGATCCTTTGTGCAGATCCTTTGTGCAGATCTGGATTATGGAACGGATGGAGTATTCGGTCAGTGACTATACATGGTCACCATGATTATCATTAGTGTTTTTTACGATGATGATGATGATGATGACGATGATGATGACGATGATGATTACTACCATCATCATCATCATCATTATTATTATTATAATTATTATTATTATTGTTGTTGTTGTTGTTGTTGTTATCACAATCATCATCATTATTATTATTGCTATCATTATTATTATTGCCATTATTGTTGTTGTTGTTGCTGTTGTGTTGTCATCGTCATTATCATTATTACTCTTGTTATTGTTTTCATTGCCCTTGTTGTTATGATTACTATCATCATCATCACCACCATCATCATCATCATCGTCGTCGTCGTCGTCGTCGTCGTCATTATCATCATCAACATCGTCATCATCATCATCATCATCATCATCATCATCATCATCATCATTCTTCGTCGTCGTCGTCGTCGTCGTCGTCATCGTCTCCTTCTCTCTCTCACGGACAGCAGGCAACATCGTGTTTCGTCTTGATTTCGGGACAAAAACACTTGCTTCCAAACTCCAGTATGACTTTCGACTGGAGCGAAGGCCGTCGTTCGTCAGTGAGGGCACCTCCCCATGTACCCTCCTCTCCACCCCCCCCGCACCCTTCCCCCCATCCTCCCTCATCTTCCCTTTCCCGCTGAGTTGCAGCGCTCCACTGGCGACACGGGTCACTTGGCGGCGAGGGCTTGGCGCTGACGTCTGTTTTTTCTCTGTGGTCAGCGGCTGGCGCTGGCAGTGCAGCAACAGAACGGGTGTGGCTGTGGTCGGAGGAGCCGGGCTGAGCGGCAGGGAGGGGGGGGGGGGGGGGGTTGTTGAGGGGGTGGGAAGGTAGGGGGGAGGATGCGGGCACATTTGTGCGTTTTGCATTGGTGTTTTTTTTTTTTTTCAATTTAATTTTTTTTTTTTTTTTTGCGCGGTCGCCATCGTTCAATTGCTCAACCTTTTTCCCCCCTTAGCTGAAACGTTTGGGAACAAAATACAGACAGACAAAACTAACGAACAAAAAAACAATCAAACAAACAAATAAACAAAGCTTAGAAAACGCTTTACGTTGTTCCTTTTGACATAAAAAACTTTGTGTTTATCCACTTGTGTTTCAGTAAAAAAAAAAAAAAAAAAAAAAAAGAAAAAAAAGAAAAAAGAAAAAGAAAAAAAAAAAAAAAAAAAGAAATGTGCGTTCGGTCTTAACTTACAAAATGATAATAACAATAATGATAATGATTATATAAAACAAAAATAAAATGAATAAAAGAAGAAGAAAGAATCATGCATCTTCAGATATTTTTAAATGCCTGTGACTTTTTCCAGACAGAAATTGAGAGTTGCTGGACGTTTGAGGTTTTCCGTGACGCATTACTATTCTCTCCAATATTGTCGCCTTTCTACTATTCCCCACCAGCTACAGTTTGGTAATTCTGTGATGACTAAACTCCAGTTACAGTTTGGTAAAATCTACGATGACTAAACTCCAGTTACAGTCTGGTAATTCTATGATGACTAAACTCCAGTTACAGTCTGGTAATTTTATGATGACTAAACTCCGGCCCAGTCTGGTATTTCTATCAGGACTAAACTCCGGCCACAGTCTGGTATTTCTATCAGGACTAAACTCCGGCCACAGTCTGGTATTTCTATCAGGACTAAACTCCGGCCACAGTCTGGTATTTCTATCAGGACTAAACTCCGGCCACAGTCTGGTATTTCTATCAGGACTAAACTCCGGCCACAGTCTGGTAATTCTATCAGGACTAAACTCCGGCCACAGTTTGGTATTTCTTTCAGGACTAAACTCCGGCCACAGTCTGGTATTTCTATCAGGACTAAACTCCGGTCACAGTTCGGTAATTCTATCATGACTAAAACTCCGGTCACAGACTAAACTCCGGTCACAGTTCGGTAATTCTATCAGGACTAAACTCCGGTCACAGTTCGGTAATTCTGTCATGACTAAACTCCGGTTAATTCTATGATGACTAAACTCCAGTCACAGTTTGGTAATTCTATGACTAAACTCCCTAGGCGTATGAGTCTGACAATAAATCCAAACAGTTCGCACAACAGAGAAAGCAAGTGACGAAGCAAGGAAAGGCTCGTTAGTCAGCTTATCTTCATTGTAAGAAAGAGTCAAACACTGGAAATGTGTGTAGCCCAATCACAACACGCTGCCTCCAATGTTCGTCGCACGAAAAGTGCAAAATTTCTACATTCACTCTTTACTGCAGCCCGCTACATCGTGTCAACAAGATTCGCGCAAACGAAAGATGCGCAAGCTTTGAGTCGCGCGCAAAGTACGAATTTCCGGTAAGGGAGATAAGGACTACCACTCACCCACCCCTCTCGCTCCCTCAACAAAACAGGCTAGGGAGAAGGGTGCGCTGAAGGGCTACGTGGAGGTTTTGGACAAGGGGTGGGGGGTGGGGGTGGGGATGGGGACGAGGAAATGCATTGGGACGTGTGGGGGTGGTGAGAGAAGAGGGGGAAAGCCAGTGCCCCCCTCACCAGTATGGTAAGCGTTGGGTTATGGATCAGATTATCACTCGAGACATCCACGTTCGAAACCAATTTCGGGCACCGAGCTCTGAGAA
>JADBJO010030406.1:0-10000 GCA_016801955.1 Conus betulinus | reverse complement strand
TGAGTTCTTACACCCTCTTCTGAAAGGTAGGGGGCAAATGTGTGAACTCGACAAGCCAGACTCTCAGCTACTTAATTCTGCAGACCAGGTTCTCTTTATCGCAGACCTGGGACCATGGCTATGCTACATGCTGTGGCTATGCTACATACTGTGGCTATGCTACATACCTTGGCAACACTACATACTCTGGGCAAGACAGGTTGTAAAGACACACCACAGCCCAGCACTACAGCCACAGGTCTGCACAGCAGGATCAGTCACCAGCCACAAGAGAGAGCTGAACAATCCTCTCCGACTTTGGACAAGTCCTGTTATTCCAAGAGGACTTCAGTTCAACTCAACTCATGCTGAACTTTCCATGACTTAATGATGAAACAGTGAGAACCAAACCTCAGCCTATAGGGCAGACATGTCTATTATAAACTAACTTTAAACTACTTACCCATGTGTGTAAGCAAGTAAAGTTGATGTGTGACATTGCACCCAACTTCTGCCAGTTCGTTGTTGTTCGTTCAGTGTTGAATGTTTGAAATTCTCTCTAATTTTGTCTCTAAGAGCTACGAATACTTTTAAGAGTACAAGCCTAAGGAAACCTCTCCCTGAGCCACTATTGAGTATTTTAACAATCCCGGGAAGAATAAACATTTCTTTCAATGACTTGTACCGGAAAGTTGCTCCTTCCACTACTAGTTAGAGAGAGGGTGGAGGTGAAATCATATCATTATTTAAACAAAAAATCGTGTAACCGTTATGGTGGTGACACACTATGTGACTTAAATCATAATGCAAATCGTGTAGGTTTGTCACGTGGACATTTTTACGTCTTATAAATCAGCCAATTGCCAAAGTGCAGTAAATCATTTGAAGTCTGGGATCTCCTTATGCCTGTCTGTCTGCCTGTTGTCTGTCTGTCTGTCTGTCTGTCTGTCTCTGTGGATCAACCTTCATACAGAGTAAAAACGAAATTATATCCAAACAATAATTCTTTTTAAAAGAAAATATGTATTATACTTGATCTGTATCTTGTGGATTGATATATTTCCTACCATTTTTTTTTCTGATTGTATATGTAACGTTGTGGAAGCGATCATTAGTCAAGTCCACGGATATGCAGAAATGGATGGTCCAGATCCTGAGAATTCCTTATGTATTTATACGTCTGTGGCCTTCAATGCATTAACCCTTTTACCACTGATATGGTAAAAATGCTAAATTAGAGCCCGCTGTTGATGAGTTCTGCGTTTCTAAACTAACTTCAGCGAAGTTATTGTAAGACTGGTGGTTCCATTCGTCCGTAGAAACAGAAAACGTATGACAGGTCTGAAACTACAACCTTTTTGTTTTATTTTGCACAAAAGAACGAGAGAACTGACACGGAAATGACACAGTTGCCAAGTATTGCAAGGAGTTCCTGTCAAAATCACTGGTGCTGCGACAGACCGGAAGTAGGAACCACAACGAGCCAGTCTTGTAATCCTGGGAAGAAAAAAAAAATCAAAATAAACAAGAAAGAAAACATGCTCTCTCTGTCAGTTCTCTTCTACCTTCTTTCATTTTTTTCCCCCTCTGCTTTCTTCTTCCTCTTTTCTGGTCGATCTTAATGTTCTTCTCTTAAACTCCACTTTTTCGAATCATTTTATTCGACAAGAGAAAAAAAAAACACGGAATTTTTTTTTTTAAAAAAGGAGAAAATTCGCGCGTCCACCCGACTTCAAAGCCAGTCAGCGAGCGAGCGAGCGAGCCAACGAATGAGGGAGTGAGCGAGCGAGCGAGGCCCAGCATATCATTGTAACTGTGTGGGCTGACGTCATGGCGAGGGCCTGTAACGTTGCCGTTGTTGTGGGCTGGAAGTAGAGAGAGAGAGACACAGAGAGAGAGAGAGAGAGAGAGAGAGAGAGAGAGAGAGAGGCAGAAAATTACGGGGAAGTGGGGGCCACAAAGAGAGACAGAAAGAGAGAAACAGAGACAGATGAACAGCGAGAGAAAGAAACATTACATTGTGCGTGTGTGTGTGTGTGTGTGTGTGTGTGTGTGTGTGTGTGTGTGTGTGTGTGTGTGAGAGAGAGAGAGAGAGGGAGAGAGAGAGAGGACAGAGAGACAGAGACAGAGACAGAGAGACTGAGAGAGAGAGAGAGAGAGAGAGAGAGAGAGAGAGCGTGTGTGTAAGACAGACAGGCAGACAGACAGACAGACAGGCACAGAGAGAGAGAGAGAGAGAGAGAGAGAGAGAGACAGAGACAGAGACAGAGACAGACCGACAGACAGACGGAGACAGAGAGGCAGAGAGAAAGACAGAAAGAGACAGAAGTATTGATCTGCAATCACATGGCCTCTACAGACAGTGTGTGTGTGTGTGTGCCTGTCTCACACTCGGGAGTCGCGCTAGGCCTAAGACCGGATGCCCCGCATTGTGCGAGCCTCTCTCCCTCTCTCTCTTCTCTCTCTCTCTCTGTGCTGACGAGTACTGGGGCTCTGCCGCATTGTCAAAGATCGCGGCCTGTCAGCCCTTCCTTTCTGTGTTGTGTGGTTGGTAGGTAAGATGTGCTACTCAGTTCATGGTATTTTATAGTTCAGCCGACCACGAGGCGCCCTATCAGGGCTGTGTCAACTCGTCTAGTTCAATTCCTCGCATAGTGTGTGTGTGTGTGTGTGTGTGTGTGTGTGTGTGTGTGTGTGTGTGTGGTGCGTGAGAGAGAGAGTGTGTGTGTGTGTGTGTGTGTGTGTGGGTGAGAGAGAGAGAGAGAGAGAGAGAGAGAGAGAGAACAGGTGTCAATATACTTGTTTTGTACAACAAACATGAAGAAATCGGTCAGAAATTCTATCAATCTTAGATGTGGTTGGTGGTGGTGTGTGTGTGTGTGTGGTGTGGTTTGGGTGTGGTGTAGTTTGGTTTGGTGTGACCATAGTGTGGTGTGGAGTTGCGTCATGTTACATGAACGTTAATTATTTGTTACATCAATAAACGCAAAACACACACACACACACACACACACACACACACACACACACACACACACACACACACACACACGAACGAATGCTTGAATAAATGAACGTTGATTATTTATCAAATTAATAAACGCATCAAAGAAAAACATCAACGAACGAATGCATGAATAAAATGGAGGAAGGAAGGAAGGAAGGAAGGAAGGAAGGAAGGAAGGAAGGAAATGTTAATAATTTATTAAATCAATAATTGCATCAAAGAATACACGAACGAACAAACCAATGAATGATGAATGAATGAATGAATGAATGAGTGGTTTTTTCTGTCATTCCAAACATCCACCTGCACCACAAAGGGCTTGACAGGTGGGAATGCCGAATGACATCTGCCTTCGGTGAGTGGAGGTAGCACAGCAGTGCTTCTTCCTATTACGACCTGTTCTTCCAAACAAAAATACACAACAAAAAACTATTCAAAATCGTGATGGATTTGATATGGCGTTCTCTATGTTTCGTTCGTCGAGGGCAGGAAGGGTTGTTCTCCTTTGTTTGTCTTCGTTTTTCTCTGTTTTATTGTGTTTTATATCAGTCTTTGTTTTGTGTTTCTCTGTTTTTATTTTGAATATTTGAGTCTTTGTTTTGTGTTTTTTCTTTGTTTTTTTTCCCGGTCGTTTTGGCTTGGTTTTCCTTTGCTTTGTTTTCTTTTCCCTTTGTTTTGGTTTGTTGGCTTTTTTTTCCCCCTGTTTTGTTTACCATTTTCTTTCGTTCTTTTTTTGTCTTTCCCCACCCATCTCCTCCGTTTTTCCCCTTTTTTGTTATTGTACTTTGTTTCATTTTGTTTGTTTTGTTTCGTTTCTTTCATTTGTTTCATTTCCGTTGTTTTGCTTTGTTCGGTTTTTTTTTCCATGTCTTGTTTTGTTTTCGTTGTTTGTTTTTATGTTACATCATTTTTCTTTCTATTTTGTTTTGATTTTTCTTCGGCTCTGTCTGTCTGTCTGTCTGTCTGTCTGTCTGTCTGTCTGTCTGTCCGTCTGTCTCTCTCTAGCTATTGTTATTGGTGGCAATGGTGGTGCTTTTTCTTTTCTTTTTTTTTTTTTAATATAAATTTGCTTTCTTTTTGTTTGTTGTTGTTGCTGTTGTTGTTTGCCTTTGTTTTTTGGTTGTTTATCTGTTTGTTTTGTTTTGCTACATCTGATTCTGTTGGTTTTGTTAGCTCAGCTTTTAGAATGTTTTTGATTGCTTTGCGTTGTTTTGTTTTTTGTTCCTTCTCACTTAGTTTAGTTTAGTTTAGTTTAATCTGTTTGTTTTGTTGCTCTGTTCAGTTTCTTTGTTTAGGTTTTCCCTTTTTCTGCTTTGTTTTGTTTTGTTTCCATTGTTTTTCTTTGTTTTTCCTTCTTCGGTTTTGCTTTTGTTTTGTACTGCTCTCCCTTTTTTTTTGTCCTTTTCCCTGTTCTGTTTCTGTTTTGTTTCCTGTTGTTTAATTTTTCTCCTTCATTTTCTGTTTCTGTTTTGTTTCCTTTGTTTATGTTTCCTATTGTTTGTTTTTGGTCCTTTTATTCTCCCTTTTCTGTTTCTGTTTTGTTTCCTTGTGTTTTGTGTCTCCTGTTGTTTTGGTTTTTAGTCCTTCTCCCTTTTCTGTTCCTGTTTTGTTTCCTTTTGTTTATGTTTCCTGTTGTTTTGGTTTTAGTCCTTCTCCCTTTTCTGTTCCTGTTTTGTTTCCTTTTGTTTTTATGTTTCCTGTTGTTTTATTTTTTGTCCTTCTTTTTGTTACATTTTACAGCAGAATCCATGAAAACCTTTCAGAAATGTTCCACCTGACGTGATCTTTTTATTTTGAAGAGATTTTTCATCTGATCTGAGATTTTACAGTGGAAAGATTTTTGACCAACACTTCGGGTGTGTTTTTAGAAGATGTATTTTAATGGGCTGTGTGAATGAATGACTTGTGAGTTGAGTTGAGTTCAACGTGGTGACAGCCCTGTTATGGCCCTTTGCGGTCGGCTGGGCTATTTGCACCATTACCTTACCTTACCTTACCTTACCTTCTTTTTCTTGTTTTGTTAGTTTTATTTTCCTCGTTTCTACGTCCCTTGTTTTCATTCTCTTTCTCTCTCTCTCTCTCTCTCTCTCTCTCTCTCTCTCTCTCTCTCTCCTCTCTCTCTCTCTCTCCCCTTGATTTTTCTTTCTTGTGTTGAGTTTTCCATTCTTTTGTTTCATTTTCTTTGTTCTGCTTTGCTTTCTTTCATGTTGTTCACCATTTTCTCTTTCGCTATTTTTTGGTGCGGGTTTATATAATTTTGTTCTATTTTGTTCTCTATGTGTGTGTGCGTGCGTGCGTGCGTGCGTGAACCACCCTTAGCAGTGTCTGCTGGTTTCACACGAGACTGTCACCATTTGGCTGTCAGTGGAAGGGTTTGGCGTGCTGTCCGTGTATTTATTTTTTATTTTTCTTGTGTTGGGTGACACAGGAGTGTGGCTGAGCGGTTTTGTGCTGCCTGCACGTGTTTTTTTTCGTAAGTTTGTGTCAGTACAGTTTAACTCTGGCGGAGAGGTAGTGTTCACGAGTTCAGGGTTGGAGGAAGGAGGCAAGAGAGTGAAGTGGCACTCGGATTTCAACGTTGAGTCGAGTGGGATCGCTGTCCCAGTGCAGTGGGGTCATTTTTGTCTGCTTCGGTGCAGATCAGCGGCTGGTCCTTAACCTTTTTGGGTTGGAGGAAACCGCTGCGTGTTTGGGGGAATCTCTTTCCCAACCACTGGCACATCTTCCCTTTGGTCGCCCCAGACCGGTTTCCCTTGGTGGGGAACGGCTGAACAGCCCCTGGGTTCTTCGCTGGGCCAGGAGCTGACCAGCATATCTACCTCTTCATCTCCCCCCTTTCACCCCCGCCGTTTTGGTGAGTTTCGTACTCAGTTATTTAGGCAAGTTTTTTTTTTGTTTTTTTTTTTTTTTTTTTTTTTTTTTTTTTTTTACAAGTTTAAGTTCATGGTTAGAACATTCTCTTATAGTTCTTGTGTGTTGTTACCTTTACTGGTAACGTTTTCCTTAGATACAAATTCTCCCGTTTTTTTATTAGGTTTCCTGGGCACCTTTGGAAAAGGTACAAACCTTGGTGACCAAGTCAAGTTTTTGCACACTCCTACGTAGCCAGGAATCCAGTCAGAAGGGGTCTTAATTTGTCTTTTGGGGAGAAATTAGTCTGTTTTTGGTTAGAGTTAAGGTTCTAAGACTGGGTTCCTTATTCATATGTCTATATTGTCTATTCTTTCCTTCTCTTATAGTTAGCTGTCTTTAATTGACAAACACTCGGGACGAACGCATCACGCTAATTGGAGTGCCTGTGTGACTAAGATTAAGTCGGAAAATAAGGGTCTCCTATCCCGACGCCCACGCTTTGGACTCGTCCCGTCGTGTTTATCTGTTTTTTGTCAGCCCTCTGTCTTTGTGTCATATTTTGTATTGTTTTAAGAATAATTTCAGTATTTCATCCCATTGTGAAAAAGGGATGAGTTGCTTGATAGTTATTTTCCAGTAAAATTTTGAAAACAAATTAGACTTGATCAAAAGAGTCCCCCGCTCACGGTACACACACATGCGCGCATGCACACCCAGACACACCCTGATAATTTGCCCTGTACACGTATTGATCGTCGCTGCAGGGCGTTGACCCTGTTTTGTCTCAGAAGGCCGGATCCACCTCTGGACACCCCTGAGGTCTGTCACGTCCACCCCTCCCGTCTTCTAGAACTGACGACGTGGGACCGGGACTTCTTCAACGCTACTGTTCTGGCTGATCCGTGTGGCCCTGGATGTGGGACAATTTAGAGCTGACCGTGCGTCGCAGGAACTCAGACTTGGGTGATGTCTAAGTGTATTCGTGCTTGTGTGTTGTGTTGCCGTGGACGTGGGACTGAAATAGGAGTGAATTACATGCAGGCTGGCATGGTTGACGAGGAAATGAAGTCTGGCTGTTTTGGAGTGACTGAGTGGAAATGGTTGTGATTGCTTTGGTGGTGTGAAGGTTTTTTTTGACCTGTCTTGAATCTTATTTAGTCTGTCTCTCCTCTATCGTTCTTCTTTCATTATGAAATTCTTTAATTAGTTGGGCTGGTAGTGGGAGTCCCGGGGGGAGGAGGTTTTTTTTTTTGGGCTTTTGGGTTTTTTGTTCCATAGGTAACTTAGAACTGATAGGTTCTTTCCCCTCTTCTTTACCCATTCTATTCTTATTCTGGTCTCTCCTCTCTCTCAGTCTTCTTTGGTTAGGCCTCTCTCCCCATATGGAATGAATGAGTATTGTCGATTTATAATTAATAAACTGTTATTGTCTTTGTAAATCCTTGGGTGGTCTGGTTGAGTGAGTGTTTTTGGGTGTTTGCTATCAGTTATTGCCAGTGTCCAGTGTCGATTTTCCCCTTTGTCTTTCCCTCCCTTACAAGGTCCTTAACCTTGACATCTTGGTGGAGATGCGGGGTACTAAGGGATGTAATTCGACACTTGGCAGGATATTGGCGGCACCCAGCTCTCGCTTTGTCCGGGACGCTCTGGAATTGTGTTGTGTTGTGTGTTCGTTCGTCGTCGGGTCCCTTAGTTTGTAGTGGGTGGTTGGCTGGGTGGGGCCCTAGAGTGTAAGGGGGTCCCCAGGGGCGGACCAGGTTGGGACTGTTGGGGGGGGGGGGACCCGTGTTTTTCGTCGCGGTCGCCGGCACTCCCGTTCTGTGTCCGTCCGTTTCCGTGTTGTAGTATAGTGTTTCGTACTCCGCTAGTTTCCGCCTTCTCTCTTCCGTGCGGCCTCCTGGTTGTATCTAGTGCATGACTAGAGGTTGGGTGGAGATAGTTGGTGGGGGAAATCGTTTTCTTTGTGCAGAGTCGTCGATGTCAGTATTTGTGCTGACTTAGGTTTGCGGTTTTTGCGGTGTTTGGCAGTACCCGAGTTGCTGAGAGTAGTGAGGTGAGTATAGGTAGGTCGACCTGCCTCCTGCCATAGTAGCTAGTCCTCTTGCTCTCTGGTGTTAGTGGTTTGGCCCTGTGTAAGGATCCTCTTATGCTTATTTAAAAAAAAAAAAAAAATTCGTACTTTTGTGATCTTTGGTAAAAGGGAGTATCCCCTTCTTTTTTTTTTTTTTTTTTTCTTTTTTCATTTCATTTGCATAGCTCTTTTGAATAAAAATGCCTGTTACTGGTAGTTAGGTGTTTTTTTTTTTTTCATGCCTAGTGTGTGTGTGTGAATTGGTGTGGGAGGAATAAAGCTGTCAGTGGTGTGTATGGATAGAAACACTAATTAGGTTAAAGGTGTTTTTTTCCACTGTGCCTCTGTTGCATTAGCTTTTCCCCCTCCCCACCGTCACTCCTACCGGCACCCCAGGTAAAGTGGAGACCTTGTTTGACCCCAGTCGCCTACCGCCTCCGCATTCCGTCTCTTCTCTGCACGTGTTTTTTCGGGTTTAGTGACAGGTCGCTGCATCTTTTCCGCTCCTCATCATGTGGGCACGCGTGCTGCTGTTTGGGGAACAGGTGTAAGGTCGTGAGGTTATTGACCCGACTAGCGGTTCGTTTTTGTTTCTGTCGCCGTCGTTTGTGTAATGTTAGTCCTTCACTGATAGCGAATCATATTGTCAGTTCGTGGCAATTCTCGGTTTATCAGTGGACAGTTCGTCTGTCAAGCCAAGTTTAAGATTGTGCTTCCGACACTTTCGGGAGTGAGTTTTTTGTCGCGTTTTTCTTTTTGTATTTAGTTAAAAAAAAAAATTAATTGCTTTACTTCCCTTCTTGCATGCCAGCTGTCAGTAAAGGTATAGAGCGGTGATTTCCAGTCAGGCTGGTTGGCCCACTTTGAGTGTTTGAAGGAAGTTGTTTTTCTGTGTAGATAGCAGTTTTTTTATCATTGTGGTATGGCAGGCGAGATCGTGGCCTGACTGATAACTTTGAGAGTTTTCGCGTTTTGTTTTTTTTTTTGATGTCGGTTGGATATAGTTGATTGATTATTCGATTATATCATTTTCACTTACTTACGGTGTTAGAAGTTTGGTACTTTCGGTCAGTTGCGTTTATCCTTGAAGACACACACCCATTTTTGGGGGTGGGTGGTGTGTCGATTTACTGGTGGTACTTAGGTTGTGGTGTTACCACTTCAGTGTCGTAACTATACCTGGCAAGAGGCACTTGGTTTCGCCTTTGATCTCTTTGATCTCTTTTCGCTCTGTGCTGTTGGGTGCACATTGATTTTATACTCGGGTGTCGTATTTGTTTGTCCGTGCTTACTTTTCGTGCCCCAGGGAAGGGCACTTTTCACTTTGTCGTTTTTGTGGCTGTAGTGGGTCTGCTATCCTTAGCTGTGAGATCCTTCAGCGTTGTTTGAACTTATTTGGACATTGATTTGTTTAGTGATTTGAAGTCTCCATACTTTATAGGTTTCCATCTTCTGGTGTGTGTAGGAGGGTCAAGGTGACTTAACTGTAGGTATTCCATTGCCAGCGTGGTTGAACGTGTTTTGTCTTTTCTCTTTTGTTTTAGGCTAATCTTATTCCATTGTCTACAGCTGTGGCATATCGAGGGATTGTAGCCCTTTGACGGATAGCCTTGTCTTCAATTACCTTGTGGTTTTTTCTTCCCCATTTTCTTTCTTGACATCGCGGTGTGCATTCTTCGAGCTTTGCAAAATGGCAGAAGGGGGAGGATCGCAGAATGACCCGATCTCGTGTGGCGATGGGTGTGCTACCAGGCATGGCCACACCTGTGGACCGCCGCACAACTCAGGTTACCACTGGTCCCTCTACCCCCAAGTTTTTTCTCTGCGGGTGGTACTCAGCCACCTGTGACTACTTCCCCTTCAGTCATCGTTGACAGGTCCCCTCCTGGATCGCCGTCCCTTCGCGCGGGCACCTCTACCGACCTCACATCGCCGCCCACTTCACCATCCTATCGAGGAGCTTCGTTATGGGCCCTCGCCTGTTCCTCCTCGTTTTCTAGGGCCTGTACCTCCAGATCCCTTTGTCGTTATGAGGATGGAGAAAGAAGAGAGGGAAGCTAAAGAAAGGCGTGAAAAAGAAGAGAGGGAAG
>JADBJO010030405.1:7500-10000 GCA_016801955.1 Conus betulinus | reverse complement strand
ATGTCTGTCTCTCTCTGTCTCTGTCTCTCTCTATGTCTCTGTCTCTCTCTCTGTCTCTGTCTGTCTGTCTTGTCTGTCTGTCTTGTCTGTCTGTGTCTGTCTGTCTCCTCTCTCTTCGCTCTCTCTCTCTATCTCTCTCTCTCTCCTCTCTCCCTCTCTCTCTCCTCTCTGCCTGTTGGTATCTATGTGCCTATCACTTTTCTTCTATG
Organism: Conus betulinus; assembly: GCA_016801955.1. Taxonomy (NCBI): domain Eukaryota; kingdom Metazoa; phylum Mollusca; class Gastropoda; order Neogastropoda; family Conidae; genus Conus; species Conus betulinus. The sequence goes on along the minus strand of JADBJO010030405.1, from coordinate 9,791 downwards.
TATCTCTCAGTCCATGTACCTTCGTGTGCATGTGGGCCGGAATAGCTCAGTGGTAGAGCGAAGCACTCGTAATCTTGGTGATCCTGGGGTTGCGGATTCGAATCTCCGCCGGGCCGTTTCGGTAAGGGGGATTTTCCACTTGGAGTTAACATTGGTCGTGACTCCATTTCCATACACAGTCATTCGAATGAATATTAAGACGAGGTTCCGTGTGTGAACACGCGCAGAACATCTTGCACACACGTAAAATCCCATCTCCAGTTTTCAGAAGAGAAAGCCAGTTTGGCAGATTGGTATGGATGACACGTTACACATAGCGTGGCAATCTGCGTGAGAAATGGAAAGAATGAAGAAAGTAAGGAAACTGAGTGAATGATATTGAATGATATGGACGGGATGACACGGGAAACGACTGAATGAAGCGCCAGCTGGCAGCTCTTCAGTTAGCGCTACCCATGTAGGCTACCCATGTAGGCAGCCCGTTGTTTAAACGAGTGCTGATTGTAAAGCGCCTAGATCTTTATCTCTAGCCGTGCAAGGGCTCTGTATAAGTAATAATGATAACAACAACAACAACAACAACAACAGCAACAATAATAATAATAATAATAATAACAATAATGATAATAACAATAATAATAACAGTAATGATAATAATAATAATAACAATAACAATAATGACAATAATAATAGTAATAATAATAATAATAAACAAGAAGAAGAAGATGAAGGAGAAGAAGCAGAATAGAATAATTTGCGCGTCTCTTTTGTATATCTTACTCTAAATCAGAAAACAAAGCAATCATTGGGTAAATCAACTAATCATTCACACACTCCCGGGTTCGAACCTTCCTGATAGCGAGAGGGAAGGAATGTAACCACTAGGACCTCGGTGCATCAAGTGGGCGCTAAAGACTCAGCTAAGGTTGCTTTGTAAACAGTCTTTGAAGAGCAGGAGTCTTGGGCTCGTTCAGATGGCATTGCCGAGGGGCACTGTGTTGTTGCTATTGTCAGGATGGTGAATGCACGTGGACGTTGTTGTTGTTGTAGGTTTTCTCCGGAAACAATTACTGTGTAAGTGGCCCCCGAAGTCGGCGGGAATTTTCGATGTCCATCTGGTGCCTAGTGGTTGTTTGCTAATCAGTTAGGTAGGGATGTGTGTAAATGCTGATGTGTGGAAGAATGTAGCGAAAGGGGAATCCAGGGTACTTGTGAACAGGGGGGGGGGGGGGGGGGGGGTTGAGAAGCAGCAAGGACAAAGGCATGGCCCGAAGGGAAATCCTTTGTGTCCATCCCTATACATACTGAGGAAGAACCACGTGACAGTGGAGGAGAACACCAGCACGAGAGAGAGGACAGAGGAAAGAGAGGAAAGAAGGGTGGGGGCAGGACAGAGTATGGTCGAGAGAAATGTGGTCTGGGAGGACAGAAGAGACAGCAAGGTCTTAGGGTAAAAGACAAGCTGGAAGAGAAAAGACTGAGCTTGAAGCCCAGAGGTGGGTGAAGAGAGACACACTGAGTTTGAACCCAGAGGGGGGTGAAGGAGACGAAGAAGAAGAGTTCTACGTCGAGATCCCGGAGACGACGACGAAGACCCACTCCTGAAACCTGGAGCCAGTCAACAAAGGCGTCACCATCAAGCAGTGCTGAAGAATACTCGAAGAGACTTGTTCAAGAACTGTTGTGTGGTGTGAAAGCGTGGTTTGTGTGTGTGTGAAAACCTGGCCAGGTAAGAAGCCATTTCATCATAACCCGGGATTAGGAAGAAATATCTTTCATGTTTGATTATTCCATTTTGTATAACTGGATTTTTCATGTTTGATTATAAGTAGCAAAGAAATTGTATTTCTTGTTCTCAGTCGTGTTAGGAGAGAACCGAATGCGTGACATCCCATTCCCAGAGAGAGGTGAATGTTTGAAGGGGCACATGAGTGTGCATATGCGCGTATGAGTGCAGAGATAACCTCGGTGTGTTAAGTCTGACCAATATACATCAACTTAGTGCACTTAAACAATACCATCACGATTTCCTCCGTCACTGCAGTCACTTGCTCAGTCTGTCAGTCAGTCAGTCAGCCAGTCAGTCCGACAGTCAGTCACTCACTTCCTCACTCACTACCACTCACTCACTTACCCACTCACTCACTTAGTAAACGACCTATTCAATAAACGAACTATCAGTGACGTATCCACTAATCGACACACTCACCCACTCACCCATTCAATAAAGAAGTTCAGTGTGCCACGTACCGAAATGTCACTCACTAACTCACTCAATCAGTCAGTTAGAC
>JADBJO010030405.1:0-2500 GCA_016801955.1 Conus betulinus | reverse complement strand
TTACTGCCGGTCTGGCATGGGCACTGGTGTTGGACTGACCAAATCCTGAACTTGGTAAAGCGGGTTAAAGAGGTGGATTAGCTCAGGCAGTTGTGGCCCTGTCCACAGCCTTGACCTGATGATGCCACCTGCTCTGATCCTTGTAAGCGGTGGGTAGGTGGTACGTCATGTTCTATTGAAATGTGGTTGATCCTGCAACCCACTTGCTTGCTGGTGGGATGTGATGATTGTCGGGCTTCCTTGAGGGTTGTGGACCTGTCTTCTGTTTTCTGTTGTGTCCTTTTTAGCCCAGAGCCGGATTGGGTCTGAACAACCTCGTTCTTGCCCAGCCTGCTCCAGCTACCTCTGTACTTTTGCCCTCGTGGGTGCACGAGCCACCTCCACTGGTTTGTCAGTGAACCTGATACTGAAACGACCTGGCCTATGCCATAACAAACAAATGACCGATAGGGAAGTGTAAATCAACCAAGTAAATAGTAGTTACACAGGTCTTGGTATTGGACAGGTCTTTAGGGAACTGCCAAGCGACAGACAGAGGAGTCCTGAAAAAGAAGCAGACAAGACGACATTGACTGCTCAGACCGCTGATGAAGCAATCCCGGCACGGCACACCAGCCCCCCAGTCGTAGGTAGTCTACTGTAGACATCCAGCCTCTACAGTCGATGCTTCTAATTGAGCTGGAAGAGTGTTTGAAAAAAAAGACCCGCCCCGGTTCGATCCGCGACCTGCTGCTTGCTCAGATGAGAACTCAGGCTTGTTGTGGCAGTGCTGTTCTCTTCAATCTGAACCCCTGTCCCAAAAGTTTGCGAGCGGACGCGCCGAGTTCACGTCTGGAGAAACTCGATACAAGTGACATTCAGCAAGCCGAGGCGTATCTGTGGTTCTTCTGTGTTCTTCAGCGAACTGTGTGATCGTTCGAACAATTCATTGACAACCGTTTGTTTAAAACAAAAACAAAACAAACACAGGAAACAAACGCAAACGCAGAAACGAAAAACCGAAACAAAAACAAAACAAACACAAGAACAAAAGACAAAACCCAGAAATGATATTGAAATATCAGAAGAAAGGGGGGACTATGGAAAAAGTTTGCTTTCTTTAGCAAGAGGGAGGTGGAAAAGAAAAGAAGAATGGAAAAAGGGGAAAGAAAGCCACGAAAATGGCACACCAAAAAAAAAGAGCTGAATACTGGGTGTTACCACTTGGAGGGGAGGGGGCGAAGAGAAGGAGAACGAGGAACGAGCAGATACCATGGTGTTGTGTTTTTCGCATTTTTCTCTTCTAAGCTCGAAAATCAGCCAAAAGAAATCTTGTGGGGCGTTTGTGGACGACCATGACGGTGAGCATACAATTGATCATCTGGGCTTGCTTGTAATGAGGTGATTTACACCCATTGTATTATTTTAGTCTCAGTTTCAGTTTTGTTGCCGATACTGAGGAAAATCGGGGCTGATTTTTGAACGAAGTACGTAGTAAAATAGGCGAGGGGGGTTAATTGCATGGAATTGTTATGGGCCAGGGAAAGTGGGTGAGCCGGGAAGAGTGGGTTGGTTACAATAAAACTTGGGTGTTTTCTGATATAAGGGGATGGGGAACGCTTCGTTAGTGGAAAGGATTTTTAAAAAATCAGAATGGGAGTTTAAGCCAAGAGTTCATTGTCTTGTGTATGTTGTTGTTGCTATTGTTGTATATGTTCTTGTTATTGTGTCTTGTTCTAGTTGGTGTTGTGGGTTGTTGATTCTTCTTTTTCGTTTCTTTTCTTCTCCTGAAGGGGGTACTGTTTGGAACAACTAGTCTACGGAGAATGGAGAAACAAGCACAGTAAAGCTTTACCGAATGTCATAGAAACGCAGAATGAGCACAGCAATATAACACAATGCACTGACCACTTAAATAGTTGGCAGCTGTTGAAGACACCGAACGGAACCGAAGGTGATGAAAGCAGTGGAATCTGTGGGTTTGGAAATCGGAGTGATGGAGTATAAAAGTTTGATGCGTGTCAAAACAGTTAACAGTGTCCGCTAAGACGAGTCGCGTCAATCGATATCCCTAATTGGGTAAGCCTAGAGAAATACTGTTGTTACCCTACGTCAGTGCGTGAAGGATTTAAGATTTCCAGTTTACACAGGAGACTACTGGGACCTACTAATATGATGGAATGAGTTGTCGATCTTCATGCTCTTTGCATATCTAGGACTCTCTCAGTATACTAGTCGCAGACCCATCATCTCTATTCTCATGCTCTCTTTGATGTATAGTACTATGATATGGAACGGATGATGTTGGCCGCAGTGGTAAATGCGCCGCTGATTCAGGCCAGAGCGAAGTCGAAATAAGTGCGTGTGTGGGTTATGTATCAGTGTAGATGCAGATTCGTGTGCTTGTTGCACGCGGATGCTCGGAGGGTTTGTGGGTAGATCTGTGGAGTGATATTGCAGGAGATATGTAGGAAAAATGGTGGATGCGTTGTTGTCAGAACTGTAATCTTTAAAGTGCCTA
>JADBJO010030404.1:15000-17933 GCA_016801955.1 Conus betulinus | reverse complement strand
GGCAAAAAGTGAGGGCACTCGCAAAAAGTGAGGGTAGAGGCAAAAAAAGTGAGGGCAGAGGCAAAAAGTGAGGGCACTGGCAAAAAGAGGGCAGAGGGAAAAAAGTGAGGGCACTCGCAAAAAGTGAGGGCAGAGGCAAAAAGTGAGGGCAGAGGGAAAAAAAGTGAGGGCAGTGGCAAAAAAGTGAGGGTAAAAAGTGAGGGCAAAAAGTGAGGGCAGAGGCAAAAAAGTGAGGGCAGAGGCAAAAAGTGAGGGCAAAGGCAAAAAGTGAGGGCAGAGGCAAAAAGTGAGGGCAGAGGCAAAAAAGTGAGGCCAGTGGCAAAAAGTGAGGGCAGAGGCAAAAAAGTGAGGACAGAGGCAAAAAGTGAGGGCAGAGGCAAAAAGTGAGGGCAGAGGTAAAAAGTGAGGACAGAGGCAAAAAGTGAGGGCAGAGGCAAAAAGTGAGGACAGAGGCAAAAAGTGAGGACAGAGGCAAAAAAGTGAGGACAGTGGCAAAAAAAGTGAGGACAGTGGCAAAAAGTGAGGGTAGTAGAGGCAAAATGTGAGGCAAAATGTGCACTGGCAAAAAAGTGAGGGCAGAGGCAAAAAAGTGAGGGCAGTGGCAAAAAAAAAGTGAGGGTAGAGGCAAAATGTGAGTGCACTGGCAAAAAGTGAGGGCAGAGGCAAAAAAACAAGAGGGCAGTGGCAAAAAGTGAGGGTAGAGGCAAAATGTGAGTGCACTGGCAAAAAGTGAGGGCAGTGGCAAAAAGTGAGGGCAGTGGCAAAAAGTGAGGGCAGTGGCAAAAAGTGAGGGCAGAGGGATAAAGTGAGGGCAGAGGGATAAAGTGAGGGCAGAGGCAAAAAGTGAGGGCAGAGGCAAAAAAGTGAGGGCAGAGGGATAAAGTGAGGGCAGAGGGATAAAGTGAGGGCAGAGGGATAAAGTGAGGGCAGAGGCAAAAAGTGGGCAGGGCAAAGTGAGGGCAAAAAGTGAGGGCAGAGGCAAAAAAAAAGTGAGTGCACTCGCAAAAAGTGAGGGTAGAGGCAAAAAGTGAGTGCACTCGCAAAAAGTGAGGGTAGAGGCAAAAAGTGAGTGCACTCGCAAAAAGTGAGGGTAGAGGCAAAAAGTGAGGAGTGCACTCGCAAAAAGTGAGGGTAGAGCAAAAAAGTGAGTGCACTCGCAAAAAAAGGGAGTGGCAGTGGCAAAAAGGTGAGGGCAGTGGCAAAAAAAAGTGAGGACAGAGGCAAAAAGTGAGGGCAGAGGCAAAAAGTGAGTGCACTCGCAAAAAAAGTGAGTGCACTGGCAAAAAGTGAGGGCAGTGGCAAAAAGTGAGGACAGAGGCAAAAAGTGAGTGCAGAGGCAAAAAGTGAGGGTAGAGGCAAAAGGTGAGGGCAGAGGCAAAAAGTGAGGGGCAGTGGCAAAAGGGGGAGGTAGTGAAGACAGGGGGGGGGGGGGGAGGAGGTGGGAAGGACGAATATCTACCGCTCAAATTATCTACCGAAAGACAAGAGATACACATAAATCAGTGTCTGGAATACTTTTTTTTTTTCATTGGGCGAGTGACCAGCATGTGTCTTTTCTCAGTGGCACGGTAACAATTCCCACAGCAAAGTGGACAGAGAGAGAGAAGAGAGAGAGAGAGAAAGAGAGAGAGAGAAAGAGAGAGAGGGAGGGTGGGGGGTGGGGGGGTAAGACATCTAGAAAATTCGCTCTGTCACTTTCTGTCCTGGTCTCTCTCTTTCTCTCCATATTTTTTTCTATCTCTGTGTTCCTTTATCTTTGATTCTCCTCCCTCTCTCTCTCTCTCTCTCTCTCTCTCTCTCTCTCTCTCTCTCTCTCTCTCTCTCTCGATACGCACTTTACAGATTAACACTTTTTCTTTTACTCTTTAAACAAAATCTGCGAAAAGCAAGCTTCAGTTTCAGGATCAATAACTTTGACACAGTTCCATCGATCACGGTAGCTGCAATTCCACTTCCAGAAAACTTTCTACGGCGTACGAGAACATCTCCTCCAACAAGTATAAAGCAGCAGCTTACGTTGGCTACACCAGATTGCACGCTGGAATCTCATTCTGACTCATAACCATTCTTGCCACGAAAGTCATTGCAAGAAATCGTTTGGCTGTTCTTTTCAGCCAGTATTTACCCAGACCCCATGAAGTTCTGCCGGGGACATCTGCACTCCCTTCACAAACCCTGATTAATGAACTCGAGGTCTGAACCATCCAAAAGAATTCTTTTTTTTTTCGATCTGTCTGGGTTGTCATTGTTAATAATGAATTGACTTCCTGTCTCTGTAAACTCCTGACAGTCTACGCCTTTGTAGGAGTTTTTGATTCTGTTGGATTCTTGGAGAAATGGAAGGGCAGCTGGACACACCCCATAATACAATGGAGATTGTTTGAAAGAAGGTCGACATAACTAAGCCAGCACGAACCTCGGGAAAGGAAGCTGTAGTTAAAAACTGCTGTAGAAAGTGAAAACTTAATCAACATAACAGCTGTCCCAATCCGTGTTCGGAAATAGAATCACAAAAAAAAAAGCACACACACACACACACACACACACACACACACACACACACACGCACGCACGCAACGCACGCACGCGTACACACACACACACACCTCTCTCTCTCTCTCTCTCTCTCTGGCCTCTGTCTGTCTCTCTCTCCGTCTCTCTCTCTCTCTCTCTCTCTGCCTCTCTCTCTCTGTGCCTCTCTCTCTCTTTTAAGCCAACCTTTAAACCAGATGATCGAAGAGGAAGTGGCGGACAAGGGGAGATTAGAACGACACTGCAGGTGATGAGTGTGTGAGCTGAGCGAAGAGGAACAGGGAATGAAAAGAAAAGGGTAAGGTGACCTTCTCCAGTTCAAAGACAAAACACTCGCATCTCTGGGTCTGGAAGACTTCTTTTTATAATGTGTGTGTGTGTGTGTGTGTGTGTGTGTGTGT
>JADBJO010030404.1:0-2500 GCA_016801955.1 Conus betulinus | reverse complement strand
TCCGTGCGTGTCTTCCTTTAACTTTCAGGTCAGAGAACACTGGCCTGGCCAGACTGGCCCCCCAGACTGAAGGCAGAATCTGTCGCACAATGCCAGAGCACTATCGATTTCCGCTATTTCTGTACGGTGCTATTCAGTGCCAGTTGGGATGATGCTTTTAAGTACTTTTGTTCAGGTATTCTCCTGGCTTGAAGGAGGACCAGCTTTTGAAGTCTGGGGTGGGGGTGGGGGGTGGAGACAGGGGAGAGAGAGAGAGAGAGAGAGAGAGAGAGAGAGAGAGAGAGAGAGAGAGAGAGAGAGAGAGAGAGAGAGAGAGAGAGAGTGAGAGAGAGAGAGAGAGAATGAGGTAGGGTAGTAAGAGACAGGGAGAGAGAAAGACAGTAAGACGGACAGGCAGAGACACAGAGGGACAGGCAGACAGAGACAGGACTGACTGACTGACTGACAGAGACAGAGAGGCAAGAAGACAGAGAGACAGAGAGACAGGCAGACTGGCAGAATAACTCCACACACACACACACACACACACACACACACACACACACACACACACACACAGCGAGAGAGAGAGAGAGAGAGAGAGAGAGAGAGAGAGGGGGGGTAGGAGGATGGAGGGGAGGGAGATAGGTAGGGAAGTGGAGAGAGAGGAGGAGAGAGAGAGGAGAGAGGGGGGGGGGGGACAAACAGACAGGCAGACAGACAAATAGACAGACAGACAGACAGGCAGACACACAGCCAGACGGAGATTTCTTTTTATCTGTACTCTCTCGCACGTGATATTCCGCCGTGCGACTAACACGTAGTAGCGGACGCCTGGTTGACTCAGCAGCTTAGAATACTGTCTTCGCTATCAAATGTTGCCAGTCCCGATCACGCAAGCACCCAACATAGAAATGGCAATTTCAAACTTTCTCCTTTTGTACATGTTGTCGATGTAGTGGTGGCGTATGACTGTGTAGTGTGAGAGAGGTTCGCTTCTTCGCTCTCTCAAGGAATGGTCATCTCTGTCGACGATAATGCCGTCGGTGGATGCCAGTGTGAAAGCTGAAAGCAAACAAGCTCCTCTCCAGATTTGATTCTGACTGCCATCACTTAACTACGTAGAACTGCCCCCCCCCCCCCCCCCCCCACCAACCCCTTTTTTTTAATTCAGATAACTGGAGAAGTACAAGTGCGCAGAGAGAGGACAGTGCGCAAAGAGTTTTACTGGCACAGTCACATGTAAATCTCAGAGCATCACAAGTACGAATAGCTGTAGCTGCTGTAAACTCAGAATGAAAATGAGAAAACATAGTAGTTGTGTTTAGCGCAGCCGCTGTCATAAACGTAATGACTGATAAGCAACTGAAAGGGGTAGAAAATGTATACTCTATCTTTTCCATTTTTTGCTGCACTTGCAGGTCTCTCTTAAAGCTCAGGAAAGAGAGAGACAAACTTCTCATGGAGAAAAGAAGGACATAAACACTAGATCAATCAGTAAACAAAAAGCTAAGCCCCACCGCTCATCTCTCCAACATCAAAATCCCCCCACCCGCACACCCCCATGTATAAAACTGTTATCAGTGACGTGAAAAACCTGGGGAATATAAAGCTAACTAGTATGTAAATGATCACTGAAATTTCAACATACTCTTAACAAGAAAGAAAATGTTACTTGTCGTAACCATCCCCCCCCCCACACACACACACCACACACACACACACACACACACACACACACACACACACACACACACACACACACACACACACTCAGAATCAGCTAACTTTCTATTTTCTCAAACTTAAAAGAAAAAAATCACTGTACCGCCGAACGAGGCAGACAAACACAGTACAAGACAAAACACGACGCGTTTCGACCCTTTGGTCTCTCTTCAGGCAAGAAGACAATGGAAAAAACGAAGAAAGAACAATCATCTCACTCCCCAAACTGAGCGCCAAAATCGATACTGAGTTTGATTCAGTTTCCACTCTCGGTCACGTCCCTTTGAAACCAAGTTTTCATCTCCTAACTCCTGTAATACCAGAGAGAGAAAAAAAAAAAAACATGTTGGAAAGATATAACAGATAACAAAACTCGTAACGTTTTGCCGCTTGTCATTCTGTAACATCAATTCAGACTCCAGCACTACGGTCTTGTTCGTCAAAATGGACAACGGTGAAGTAAGCGTAATTTCTCTCTCTCTCTCTCTCTCTCCCTCTCTCTCTCTCTCTCTCTCTCTCTCTCTCCTCTCCCTCTCTCTCTCTCTCTCTCTCTCTCCCCTCTCTCTCTCTCTCTCAAGACTTTGTAAAAAAAAAAAAATGTGTGTGGTGTGTGTGTGTGTGTGTGTGTGTGTGTGTGTGTGTGTGTGTGTGTGTGTGTAAATCATGTAATCCACAATCCTGTGTGCCTATCATTTTTTCTCATTCCCTTTTTTCTTTAGATTCGTTTTCATTCATTTCGTTTTTTTTTTTAATCCCATACATAATTCAGCCTCAGCAAGGACAGATTGCAGAATAG
>JADBJO010030403.1:0-17937 GCA_016801955.1 Conus betulinus | reverse complement strand
GTGTTCAATTTGGAACATTACTTCCTTTCTTATTTTTTTTTTTCATTTATTTATTTTTTTTATACAAAGTTGAATTGTTGATATTTCATCTGTGACATGCCTGATAAATCAATGAGAATTTTACAATGGAATGCCAGATCGGTACTGACAAATGAAGCGTGGCTAATTCAACATCTAGCAGATCATAGTTATCATATATTGGTTTTGCAATCTCTAAATGTATGCAATTCAAAATTACCAAAGGTACCTCACTTTACTACCCTCCGGTACATAATAGAGTTTCTGATTCAAAAGAAAAAATCAACACGGCTATATATATCAGAGAAGGTACAGAATATGTTCACTGTCCATCACCTGCACCATCTGATCTACCACACTTATATTCATGCGCGGTCAGTGTGAAACTTAACAACATTGTTCTCAATGTTGTCTCTGTATATCTGCCGAAAGGGCCAACTGACCAAAACACTGAGTGGCTACACGCAATACAAAGCACGAATGAAAAAATGGCTGATTGCCGGTGATTTCAATGCGCACTCTCCTTTTTGGGAAAAGGGTTGTTCTACTGTAACCAGCAACCGTTTTGTTGAAAATGTTGTCGATTCCGATTTGTATTTGCTTAATAATGGAAGTGTAACCAGAATTCCAGATATTTCTACACATAAAGCAAGTGCTATAGACTTGTCTTTGATATCTCCCCAGTTAGCTTTTGACTGCACTTGGCAAACTTACGAGGACACTCTCGGAAGTGATCATTTGCCGATCATAATAACAGTCAATGAAATGTATAATATTCAGGAATTACCAGAGGACAAAATTCCCCAAATACAATTATAAATTTGCCGACTGGGACAAGTTTAAAACTCTCCTTACCAGCATAGATGTAGATAGTGTTTGTGGAGCAGAAGAGAGTGTGGATAATATGTATTCAAATTTCAACAAGCTGATACTTTTCGCGCTGCAAATGGTTCCATACCTAAATCTAATCATATACAAAAAACACGTCATGTTGGGAATGTCTGGTGGACCAAAGATTGTGAAGAAGCCGTAGCTTTAAAGAAGCTTAAATACAAGGAATATATTAAAAACAAAAGTGAGGAAAACCATCAAGAAATGAAGAAAGCAAAGGCACACTCTAACAGAGTTATTGCAAAAGCAAAGCGACTTTACTGGTCATCATTTTGCGCAAGAGAAGTTTTCCCAGCATAAAGATCTTCAAAAGGTATGGAAAAAGTTTCAAGTTATGAAAAAAGGGATAAATATTCCAAGATATCCTATTAATTTGGAGACTAAAAAATTCCCCACTCCATATGAAAAAGCCCGAAGCTTTTGCTAATATGTTTTCTAAGACCATGCGCCTGGAAAGCCTTCCGCATGAATGCAGACAACATCGGGAAAAGCAAGAAAAAAAAACAGAACTTTATGATGAACCAGTTCCAAATAATGACCATTTCATAAATGCACCCATAACCACACAAGAATTAAAGGATGCCGTCTCTTTTAAATGCAATAAAACATCGTCAGTAGGGCTGGACGGCATTTCAAATCAAATGTTACAACACATGCCAGAAAACTTCTTTTCTCTTTTTATTAAAAATATTTCAAAAGATTGGAAAGATGGTCTTATGCCAGTTATTTGGAAACAGTCAATAGTAATCCCAATTATAAAGCAAGGAAAGCCTGCCACAAACATCGACAGTTATCGACCTGTCGCTCTGACTTCTCATGCTGCAAAAACTTATGGAAAAAATTGTACTTAATAGACTTATCTATTTTTGTAACAAAAATCATATAATACCTACTAATCAAGCGGGCTTTATAAAGGGAAGAGCTACCACTGATCATATCGTAAAGTTAACAACTCGAATCAAATATCAGTTTGCCAGACGGAAGAGTGTTCTGGCTACATTCTTTGATATCAAAAAAGCCTTTGATAGTGTATGGCATGCTAGATTGTTATATAAATTAAAGGCGATTGGGATTTCAGGTCATTTTTACAGTTATATTAAAGAATTTCTAACACAAAGAAGTTTACAGGTCAGAGTACAAAACACATATTCCAGTTTTTAAACAATTGGATATGGGGTATTCCTCAAGGCTCTGTAATAGCTCCAATGCTATTTAATATTTTGCTGTATGACCTTCCAAAACATGTAACTAAAAATGCTACAGTTATGTACAATATGCTGATGATCTTGATAACCTTAGCAAATACTTGTTTATAAATGGTCTAAAGCTTTCCCATGAAAAAAAACTCACATGGTTTATTCAAAACTCACATGGGGATGATCCCTCTGATTGATTTACCATCTTTTAAGCTGGATGGGATAACACTTGCGTATGTACACTTAATTAAATTCTTAGGTGTCCACTTCACATCGAAACTCACATGGAATATCCATATTGATTACCTTTTAAATAAGGCAAGAAAAACTTTAAATTTTCTGAAAATTTTGAGCAAGCAAAGCTGGTGCCAAGATGGAAAAACATTAAAGCTCTTGGCTTTGGCATTAATTCGTTCTAAATTATCATACGCCCAAGAGGCTTTCTTTAGCGCACCTAAATATTTGTTACAAAAACTACAAAGTGTAGATAGCAAAGCCTTCAAATTATGCCTAGGAGTTCCGGTATATGCCTCCACTTTGGGGACATACAGAGAAATAGACGTTTTACCGTTAAATGAATATAGGAATCTGTCACTAGCAAAATATTTCATGAAATGTACAACCATGGAAGGTGTGAATGAAATGGAAATATCTATAAACCCAGAGAGTGATTATCCAAAAAGAGCAAAAAATATTGCCTCTCTGTGCACTATCAGTTCATACACTGCTGATTTGTTTAAGAAAAGTAATATAGATGTTAAGTCTTTGTCAAAAACGTCTCTTATAGATCCCATTCCAACTTGGGAAAGAAAGAGGGCGAAGTTTGATCTTGATTACACTGATGCAAAGAAAACAAATCAGCCTTACATCTTGTCATATTTAACGAAGATGCAAATGCAAGATAGATATTCCAACCATCTTAAGGTGTACACAGATGGATCGTTGACGAGTAACAAAGAAGCCGGATCAGCATTTGTTATTCCATCGCTGAAAGTAGAAAAAAGCATATTTCGTTGGAAAATATCGCTCCATATTCGTAGCTGAAATGATAGCGATACTTATGGCGTTGACATTTCTAATTGATTTACCACAATCAATTTTTCAAGTGTTGTTTTGTGTAGATTCGCTGTCAGTGCTACAATCGATTAAGTTTTTAAATTCAAATTCAGATAACTTTATTTTGAAGGAAATTCAACATTTAATCCACGTCTTGATATGTAAAGGAACAGAGATATAACTTTCTTCTGGGTTCCTTCACACTGTGGAATTTCGGGCAATGAACTTGCTGACAGATGTGCGAAAAAAAAAAAGCGCTGAAAATGGAACGAGGGTAAAAACTATTTCCATACCGTTCACTTTGAAAGAGGGTCAACAAATTTTAAAACAAACAGCTTGGGAATATTTTAGAAATGGGCAGAACAAAGCTGCTCATGTTCAGACACAAAAAATATCCTCTTTTTAGTATTGATCATTTCAAAAGCATCCAAAATCTGTACATTTATGATATGCATCACTACAGAAACTTCGTTTCAATATTTCATCGATTGAAACTGGATGCTTTTAGAACTAAATATAGCTCTGCAACAAAATGCATATGGGGGAAACAAAACTGACCAGAGATCATGTTTTGTTCGAATGTGCGCCTCTCAAGGCATTTCTGCCACATTTATCAGGCATGTCTGTGACAGATATTTTTTTGATATTGATTTTGCTTTGAAAGTTACTTTCTGCCTGATTTGTAGCCCAGTCAGGTATTTGCTTTAATCTGATATTGATAGGGTGTGTAGGTTTGCTTGTTTATTCGTTTGCCTGTTCAATTGTTTTCTGATGTTATGTACACCAACCTCCGCTCACTCCCAGCCCCTCCCACTCCACAGCTCTTCATTTCCAAGCTTTCGCCTTTATTTTAAGGCTTCTTCAGGGAAGGCTGCAAACACACACATACCATAACTGGACTAGCATTCCATTAAGATTATTAAAATTGCATTTAAGATACGAGGTACGGTGGGTATGAGAGGAGATGAGGGGGGGGGGGGGGGGGGGGGGGGGGGGGGGGGGGGGAGGAGGGGGGGGGAGGGGGGGGGGGGGATATGGGATAAACTATGAACTCTTGGAAGACAGGGGATCACAGGGAAATGGTACCGAAATCCTGTCAGGTAACTTTAACTGAGGGGGGAGGAATAGAGAGATGAAGTGCAAGAGAGAGAGAGAGAGAGATGGGTTGAAAGGGGGGGGGGGGGGGGGGGGGGTTTTTTAAAGAAGTGTGAGAGAGAAGAAGATGATGAAAGGGGGGGAAAAAAAGAAAGTGAACAACCTAGAGCAAGGAGGGGCGGAGGTGGGAGGGGAAACGGGAATGAGGGAGCAGTGGGAGAGACGGAGAGATACTGGGAGAGGGGTAGTAGAAAAACATAGAAGGCGAGAGGGAAAAAAAAAAAAAAAAAAAAAAAAAGGGGGGGGGGGGGGGGGGGGGGGAAGGAGAATGGGGGGTGGGGGGGCGAATGCGATGGGGGGGGGGGGGGGGGGGGGGGGGGGGGGGGGGTGAATCAGGAAAGAGAGGCCGGGAGTGAGAGGACTCGAGAACGAGAGACAGAGATAAAGACAAAAGGGACCGAAGAATAAAACTGGGAAAAAGAGGGGGGGGGGGGGAGAGTGGTGCAACGACGAGAGAAGAAGAGAGAGAGAGAGAGAGAGAGAGAGAGAGAGAGAGAGAGAGAAGAGAGAGAGAGGAGGAAAAGGTTTGGACATATCAAGAAAAATAGAATTGAGGTGAAGGTCATCCGAGATAATGAGAAAAAGAGTGAGAAAGAGAGAGAGAGAGAGAGAAAGAGAAGAGAGAAGAGAGAGAGAGAGAGAGAGAGAGAGAGAGAGAGAGAGAGAGAAAGGGGGGGGGGGGGGGGGAGAGACTATTGTGTTTTACAACAGAATAAGTTGCGGAGGAAGAAGAATCAGACAAAAAGGTAACAAGGAAATGAAAAATAAGAATCAATCCATCCCTAACCTAATTAAGTAATTGAACATACCATAAATGGCAATATTAAACTATAAATAATAGTCAAATATGTTCTGCTCTCTGTATGTGGTCGTTGTTTGAATGCTCTCCCTTGTGAACTGTAATTCACCCCAATGTATGCCCCAAGTTGTTCTTTCTCTGATTCACAGCTCACTGTGACATGTATGCCAGTAGTGAATGGTAGAATGTGGAAGGGTGGATGACCCCATTTATATCTACATCTTATTATACTGTAAGTAGCGTTGTTTTCATCTAGTATCTTATACTGAATGTTTTATACCCATTGTTTTTAGCTTCGTATGATTATCCAATTATTGAATTGATTGAGAGGTATATTTTAACCCCCCCCTCTTTCTCCCCCCCCCCCCCTTTTTTTTTTTTTTTTTTATTTAATAAAACCTAAAGCCTCCTTAACCCCCCCCCCCCCCCCCACACACACCCCCCACCCCTCCCCCCACCGCCTCCAGTCCAGTTCGTCTATTTTCTTTGCTCCACGCTCCTTAGTTTCATATCATGATTCTATTGCTCAACCATAGTTTAATATTGCCATTTATGGTATGTTCAGTTACTTAATTAGGTTAGGGATGGATTGATTCTTATTTTTCATTTCCTTGTTACCTTTTTGTCTGATTCTTCCTCCGCAACTTATTCTGTTGTAAAACACAATAGTCTCCCCCCCCCCCCCCCCTCTTACTCTCTCTCTCTCTCTCTCTCTCTCTCTCTCTCTCTCTCTCTCTATCTCTCTCTTCTCTTTCTCTATCTCTTTCTCTCTCTCTTCTCTCACTCTTTTTTCATTATCTCGGATGACCTTCACCTCAATTCTTTTTTTCTTGATATGTCCAAACCTTTCCTCCTTTCTCTTCTCTCTCTCTCTCTCTCTCTCTCTCTCTCTCTCTCTCTCTCTCTCTCTCTTCTCTTCTTCTCTCTCTCGTCGTTGCACCACTCTTCCCCCCCTCCCCTCTTTTTCCCAGGTTTTATTCTTCGGTCCTTTGTCTTTATCTCTGTCTCTCGTTCTCGAGTCCTCTCACTCCCGGCCTCTCTTTCCTGATTCACCCCCCCCCCCCCATCGCATTGTTCCCCACACCGCTCATTCTCCCCCTCCCCCCCCCCCCCCCCCCCCTTTTTTTTTTTTTTTTCTCTCGCCTTCTATGTTTTTCTACGCCTCTCCCAGTATCTCTCCGTCTCTCCCACTGCTCCCTCATTCCCGTTTCCCCTCCCACCTCCGCCCCTCCTTGCTCTAGGTTGTTCACTTTCTTTTTTCTCCCCCTTTCCATCTTCTTCTCTTTCACACACTTCTTTCAAAAAACCCTCCCCCCTTTCAACCCATCTCTTCTCTCTCTCTTGCACTTCATCTCTCTATTCCTCCCCCCTCAGTTTCCTGACAGGATTTCGGTACCATTTTCCCTGTGGTCCCCCCCACCCCTCCCCTGCCTCTTCTTCCCCCCCCCCCCCCCCCCCCCCCCCCCCCCTCATCTCCCTCTCATACCCACCGTACCTCGTATCTTAAATGCAATTTAATAATCTTAATGGAAATGCTAGTCCAGTATGGTATGTGTGTGTTTGCAGCCTTCCCTGAAGAAGCCTTAAAATAAAGGCGAAAGCTTGGAAATGAAGAGCTGTGGAGTGGGAATGGATGTGCGGATTTTAATACTTCTTGTGGTATATATATATATATATATATATATATATATATATATATATATATATATATATATAGTTTTCAACAACTTTTTTCCTCTCAACACTTACGTTTTGTTTAATTCTACTACATTTCGCTGGCTGCTTTGGGGGTGCTGTTGGATTGTTTTTCGAACCCTTGGCGGTTGGAACACCACAGAATCATGGACTGTGGTGTGTCTCTATCTGACGCCAGGAGCACAGACACAATCAGCCGTGTCTCCATGATCAGTCCGATCCAGCGAAAGGCCTCGGAGCAGGCGATACACATAGATCTGCCTTCGAGGGGGATTGCAATAGTTTCCTCATGCAGCTAGTGAAGGGTTTTCATATTTATGATATACATTTTCCCATTTATTTCATCTGAATTTTTTTCCCCTATCAATTTTAAATCTTTGCCAAGTCATTACTGTAATGATGGAAGAATTGTTGGCCTGCACTTGTTTTCCCCCACTACTTGATTGTTCAGCATTGTATATATGGATGGTTTTCAAAAACGTGTGAAAAAATCTGACTTTTGACTTAAAAAAAAAAAAAAGCACCACAAGCGGTGAATTCTTTTTGCCTAGGAATCGGCATGTACCTTTAAAGGCATATTCAATGTCAATCAATAACAAAGTAACACGATTCCTTTTTGGTTTGTGAAATATTAAATAAATAATGGCTTCAGGGGGTGGCAAAACTCTTGTCTTTGCGAAAACACACAAGACTTTGAATGCATATCATGTGAAGAAAAAAAAAAATTACGAATCAGAAAAAAAAATTGATAAAAAATCGCCTTTATTTGTTATCTTTAGAGGTTTTACGTCATTTTGAACTTTGCACGTCATGTTGTTACATCAGTAAACACAAATTGGTGTTTGAAATCTGCTGTCCGTATTTTTTTTTTTCAGTCGTGTTACCCCAATGCTTTTCCGCATACAGTTAACAGCTGCTCCCTTCCAGCCTGACAAGTTTTACTTCCGACTTAATCCCTTCTTTCTTGCGTACTGGCGGGAGCGCAAATGCGACGAGCGTCGATTTTGTTGTTTTCATATCTGCCAAAGTTTCAGAGGTAAGGGATATTTTGTTTACGGACTCAGTGGGGTAACTTGATGTTTGTGGCATAAAATGGCAAAAACTGTTTCGTCTGACAGCTTCTGAGAGACGATGTGTAGGACTAATTCAAGTCTGACTGAAAGTCTGTGATCAGTTGTAATCTAGGGAGTGACCATTATTTTTTAATGTGACTGTTTTCAATCGTGTTACCATCAGTGGTGTTACTGTCAAAGCAGAAAAACACGACTGACAGAGTAAGTAACACGACTGACAGTTGTTTGATTCAGGTGTTAATTCCAAGATGCAAGTGTTACTAGCTTCAGATTAATGTCCTCAAAACGTGATAATGATCAATTATGATGTACATACGTAGTAATAAACATGTACCAGCTGTGAGAATGAGCCGTTGGCATCACTAAGTGCAGTCCTTGAATTACTCATGTTGCAGATGGCCTTGTCAGCAGCGGAGAAACAGCGAAGGTACCGCGCTAAAAGGGATGCAGATCCTGCTCAGAGGGAAAAGTGGTTGGCATATCAGCACAAAAAGTATGAGAAAGATAAGGAACAAGGGAAAAAGAAAGTTGGGTCAAAGACATGACCCCAAGAGAACACAGGCAAGCCAAAAAACGTTGGAGGAAGTACAGAAAGACAGCAAGAAAAGAACAGAGGATGTAAAAAACAGAGAAACCCCACCAGCCTCTTCCTCATCTAGTCCATTACCACCCCCTCTCCACCTTCCTCGTCAACGCCGTGCCTACCAAAAGAAGAGAAGCAAAGAAGAGGAAAACCTTCGTCAGCAAGTTGCTGCCCTTAGAAAGCAGGTGCAAGCACAACAAAAGAAGATTTGGATGCAGGAAAAGAGACTGCAGGGGAGTACAGGGAAGAAAGACACACCCCAGTCAAAGGCAGCAAGAATGGTCGGTAGATGGAGCAATTCAACGAAGACCGTTCGTAGACCTCTGCTTTCCATTACTCTCTGCTGGAGCATGTGAAAGAAAATCATGCACAAGGGAAAAAATCAGTCAAAGATATTGTTGCTGCATATGGCATCCTGCGCAAATATGGTTTCAGGACCGCAGTATGCAAAGCCTTCAGAATGTCGCCATACAATTACAGGCACAAGATGGGCAGTCTGTCAGATCGTGTCAGATTGTCCATCAGAAATTTTTTTTTTCTGAGGGATGATGTATCTAGGCCTAGGGTACTGGCAGGTAAAAAAATCAACAATTACAAGAAAAAAACACACAAAAAACAAAAGCGGATTTTGTGTGACACACTCAAAAACCTACATCAAAAGTACCTCAAAAAATCACAAGAAAAAGTAAGTTTTCACAACATTCTGGCGACTTAAACCTCTCTGGGTTACTTTCCCTTCACCCTCAGAGAGAGAAACGTGTCTCTGCAAGACATGCGAAATATGCATTGGTTGGCAGAGGCGCTGAAACGTCATGGTGTCGTAGAAACGGCATCGCTTCATGTCCTTGCCCATCAGACTGTTTGTTCAAGCGAGGAAAAGCAATGCATGTATAGAAAAACTGTTAAATCTGTCTCTCCCGAACGGTGCAATCTAGTGCTGTTTTTGAATCGACACAAGAAGTGACCTGAACACAGTGGAGGACAGTCAAAGAAGATAGAACTTTCAAAAATGGAGAGAAGAAAGAAAGTTTGACTATCACGGTCAAACAAACAGAACAAGGGTCTCTTGGAAATCTTTGGGACAAATTTCATGAGCAATTGTCTGTATACACTCGTCACCTTTTCAATAAGACTACTCGGTACAAGCACTTAAGGCATTTGAAAAAACAGTATGCACCCCAGTGAGTGTGTTGTGCATATTGATTTTTTTGAAAATTATGTTGGAAAGATGCATAGGGAAATTCAAGCTGTCCATTTTGGCCCCTCTCAGGTGCAGATTACTTTACACACAGGCTGTTATTACACTGCAGGGAAGAGAAAGCTCTTTTGTGGTGTATCCGATTCTTTGCAGCATGATCCTGCTTCTGTTTGGCCTTTCTTCGCCCTGTCCTTGATGAAATAAAAAAGTTCACATCCTGCACTTGAAACACTTCACTTTTTCAGTGATGGGCCAACTACCCAATACAGACGAAAAAACAAACTTTTATCTGCTTTCAACTGAAATTTTTCAGAGAGGGTTTAAAATGGCAACTTGGAATTTTTTTTTAGCAGGGCATGGAAAGGGGCCTGACGGGGTGGGTGGTACCCTGAAACGAACATCAGATCGAAAAGTTGTCGAGGGCGCAGACATCATGAACAGTGACGATTTTGTGAATGTGGTGTCAAAGAACACATCCGTAAAAAACTGTACACTGTGTCAGATACTGATATCAGAGCTGTTGAAGATCGCCTACATTCAAAAACCCTGAAAACAGTTCCTGGCACTATGAAAATCCACCAGGTACTTGTGATTTCAATTATCACAGAAGGTGTTGTGTATAAATGCCATAAGCAAAGGAAAATATTGCTGCCTATAATATCAGGCGTGTTACCAATTGTCAGTCGTGTTACCGGGTTTCTCAGAAGTTCCACCAGTTCAGCTCAAAATTTATGTAAAATGTGTCCAGTCTTACATCCTATTTGCACTGTGTTAAATTTCACGTCAGAAAACACATAGGAAACACTGGCTCATATGTCGGCATTTCTGTTGTAAAGTAGTAACACTATATGACTGTATAATCATCAGTCATGTTATCGTGTCCATTCTGTTTGGATCAGTGGTGTTACCAGTTTTCAGTGGTGTCACTGGCACTTTAAAAGGGCAAAATCTATAATCAAATATAAAAAATCACCAACTTTGCTTTTGGCTTCCACTACTCAGGTTTCATTCAAAACACAGAAAAATGTAACAACAATCATTTGACCATTTGTTTCCAACTTTTCGGCATCTTATAGGACGAAAACTATTCAATTTTCTCAAAAAGTGTAGATTTTCTGTTATTTATTTATTAAAAAAAAAAAAAAAAAATTCCCACCAAAAATAAAAATGTGATTTTACATGTTAAACCTGACATGTGTGGGGCATACAGACAGTGAGATAACTTGAGCCAGTGATTTCAATTTGTAGATAAAAAAAAAATCTTAGCATTGGTAACACGACTGACTCAAAAGAACAAAATAATTTCTTTTCTTTTTCTTATTTCCCACAAGATTGGTAATTAAGGTCGGATATAGTACACTTGTGCAAACCTCTAAGTCCGTAACACACAATTTAAAAATGTCAAGATGACATTTGGTGTGTGATTTCAAAGTTTGTATTGTTCAATTTCGTTTGTAAACCACTCACATATATATATATTATATGATTTCGTGAGAGAGCGAGGAAAATTGAAGAGACACTCACACATATATATATATACACACACACACGCACGCACGCACACACTTTTAAAGGTGCAATTAAATATTTATCAATCAAAAACACACATGACATATAGACTAGCATACAGTCACACCAACTTACCAACAATCACGCTCTTCAGATCACTGTATGACATGACACATTTCGCCACACATCATTTAAAAAGAAACGCACGCGCACACACACACACACACACACACACACACACACACACACACACACACACACACTATTGCAAATACCAATTTTTTTTTTCTAATGTCTCTGTCCACCACAAAAATGTCTCACTACGCACGACCTTGCCTGAGCACAACCATATGATCAGTGTCTCTGTCACTGCCGGTGTTACGGAGAATATTGGCTCCGTAGAAATTTGACTCCCCGGGTTCTCTTTTTTTCTCCGAGAAAAAATGAGAAATATTCTACGGAGAATATTGACTCCTTCTGTAGAATATTGACTCCCATGGTTACGGAAAAATATTGACTCCCGTCGAAAAAATGAACTCCTGTGTCAATTTTGTTGCAGTTTGCAAACTCCGGTAAGTTTTCAGCTCCGTTTGTCTGTCACAGTGTGTGTTTGTATGACAGTATGCAAAAAAAAAAAAAAAGAAAAAAAAAAAGCTGTTTTTCTTAAACTGCTGGATGGATCTTGAATTAACTTGATGGCTTGCTTGTGCACATTTCACATTCAACACTCTCACAAGAAAGATCAGGTCTATGGGTCAAAGGTGAAAGTCACTGGTCACGTTAATTTTCCTTCGTAGCTGTTTCTCGGGGATTTTTCGGGAACTATTGGACAGATCTCAACGAAAGTTGGTGGGTTAGTTGCTATCCACAATTATCACCTTCACAAAAAAAAAAAAAAGAAAAAAAAAAAAAGGCAGTGTGACTCAAAGATCAAGGTTGCAATGGCCACGTTAATTTTTCTTCACAGCTGTTTCTTGGGATTTATAAAACGGATCTAAAGGAAACTTGGTTGGTTCGTTGTATTTCACAACCATAGTCTGCCAGTGAAAAATCGGATCACTCTGGCCATGTTAAATTGTATGGGCATGTGCTGGCGTGTAAAGCGGCTTTGATAATTGCAATTGTGTGTGTGTGTGTGTGTGTGTGTGTGTGTGTGTGTGTGTGTGTGTGTGTGTGAAGATAGTCATGCAGCTGAACAGCTCTTTTAGATGGTTTCCTTCCAAGTGATAATGCTGTTGCTTTAAATCGCATATCAAGCAGGCTGTTCCTTGAGCAGCAGTACATACACCTAAGATAACCTGGACCCAGTAAATATACCCAAACGGACTCGGAGCTTATTTTTAGGGAATTATTTCGTTATTTAATTATTGACTGATTCATTATTGTCTGGTGTAGTTTTGATGCCAAGTGTAAAATGTAGCTAATGGTAGATTTTTGGGACTTTGGCTAGAAGCCTAACGTATTTATTTGGTCATGTTTAATCAGTGTCGTTCTCTAATGTTTTGTTCGTCTGACTGACTTGTTGTAAGAAATAATATTGCTATTGACAAAGATGGAATGGTTGTGTATCTGTGAATTGGGATCTCGTTGGCTAGAATGTATTGTGACAGGTGTAATGTATGTGTGCTGCAGCCTGGTTGATGTGGTCGCGACGACGTACATGAATTTTTTGTATTTTAAAATACGGTGTGTGTGTGTGTGTGTGTGGTGTGTGTGTGTGTGTGTGTTGTGTGTGTGTGTGCGTGCGTGCGTGAGTGCGCGCGCGCGAAAAATGAATTTGCAGCCGTGTGTGTCTGTATGTGTATGTGTGCTGGCGTGCACATTGCATGTGCGTGCGTGCGGGTCTGGCAGCAGTTATAACAGTGGTTTTGTGTTGCTGGTCTCGTACAAGATTCATCTTTGTAGGGCTATTACAGACAGGGAGGCAGATGAACAGGGGTAGGGGAGGGAGAAGAAAAAAAGATTTTCTTTGCCTGCACGCATACATTCATCTCTGTATCTGTATGTGTGTGCGCATGCTAATACAATGTGCACATTTTTCAAGTTGATGGATATGAACCACCATGCAATTTCAATAACAACAATAACAAACGCAATGACGAGGAACAGAAAACGACCACCACCCTGAGAAGAACAAGAACAAAACAAAACAAACAAAAAAAATGGCAACAATTGCCAATTGCTGCCACCACCGACATTATCTGCGTTTATCCCCATCGTCATGCACACAAGCGACCTCTGTTTTCCATTTGAGAAATATGCAGTGACACAGCACCTGCATGGGGTAAATTAGAACACACACACACACACAACACACACACACACACACACACCACACACACAGAGCAACAGCTAATGGCATAAGTCAAGTGGTAAAAATGAGTTCATCAAAATAGAAGAGAGAAAGGAGGAGGAAGTAAGAGGAGGGGGAGAGAGGGAGGAAAAAACAAATAGAGTAGACTGGTAGAGAGCGGCAGAGAGAGGAGGGAGAGACAGAGAGAGAGAGAGAGGGGTGGGGGGGGGGGGGGGGGGTGGAAGGGGGAAGAAAAAGAGTAAAGGTGGGGGGGGGGGTGAGTAAAGACAGATAGAAAGAGAAGCACAGAGACAGAAAAACATGTAAGCTTCATTAATTATGATATCCATCCGTAGTCAAGTGGGAAAAATGCCATGAACCAATGCAATGAATACATAGATCAAGAATCAAACAAATACATGATTGAAATTTAAAGTAACCAATTTGAATGAAAAGACAATCGTATAAACTGTCATCTTTATTGGTATTGAAAAATTAAATTGTTAAAAAAGTATGCAGTTAGTTAAAAAACGCATTTTTCTTCAGTCGCGTCGATGCCAGGCTTTGAAAGCTCGTCGAAGACCCACTGTGCAACGGAGGCTGACTTTTCTCGTCTGCACATCGGAGATAAAAAAAATAGGGAAGTGAAACAAATAATGTCAATGTAAACGCGAACTTTCTCAATATTCAACCAGATCCCGACAGCGATACTCTTAAAAGCTTACCAACCGCCCGGCTATCGGTTTTTCAAACCCTCCCCGGTCTATGCGTCTCTAATGAACATAATTTCTGTCCAAAAAAGTAAAAAAAAAAAAAAAATATGCTTCAGTACTAGTTTAAAAAACGGTATTGTAAATTGAAAGCCGTTATTGTGGAATCGAAACAAAACCCCAAGCTTCTGTACAAAAAAAAAAAAAGGCCCAATCAAAGGGGTTCCTTCGTTCTCACTGTCGATGGCCCTAAGTCAATGGCTTAAAAAAGTTTTCCACACTACAACAAAACAAATCCAACGCTCACAGGTGGAAAAAAAAAAAAAAAAGAGGAAAAAAAAAAAAAAAAACCAATTGCATGAACGGACATAGTCAAGGAAAAACACATGGGGACATGACTGCAATATTAATAGTACCAATTTTTAAAAAGAAAAGGACAACCCTGCTAAAACTGTCAAAAAAAGTCGGTAAAAAAAAAAAAAATTGTTGTAAAAAAAGTTGCAAAAACTGCAACATTTAATCAAAAAAAAAAAAACCAGACCAAGGAAGCTAGAAAAGAAGACCCAGACTGTGCAAAAATTTGAGGGCTGCGGTGTTGACTGCCACGGTGGGAAACTGACACGGCCAACAGAGAAAATGTTCTGTAAACCGTCCGTTGGCGCGGAAAGATTTAAAAATAGGAGCCCGGCCAAACAATGATATTAAAAAAACAAAAACACGACCTACTGGAGACCTCCTTGGGCCTTCTTCGTCTTCAGCGACAAATGTCTTCCCCCAACGAATACATGTCCACAAGCCGGCGCATCTCAGTACGTTTTAACGGACTGCCATTCTTATTATCTGAATGATTGTTGTGAACCGAACCATGAATCCAAGATACTGTAGTTCAAAGCCTTAAAGGCCAATCATCCGGGTGAAATATCTCATGTCGATGGCTAATCCATTGGCCGCCAAAACGTTCACCACTACAACACGCAATTATGAAACGTCACATGAAAAGAAACACATTGCAAACGTCCATCGTCATGGAAAACACTGGTCCAACGTTTAAGTTCCCATCAACTTCCAACCTTTTTGTCCGTGTAAAATTTCAAGACAAGAACCAGATGATTGGAGCCACAAAACCCTTAAAGATTTCATTTTGTTAAGATGAGGTGGACTGGAGTGGAAAAGACAGTAGCCCGTTTTGAATCGACAGGACTTTTCCGTCGTTGTTGATCATTTGGTTAAAATCCTCTCCCCCCCGAGCACGAAAAGATAAAACAAACACGACGTCTTCAGACCTCTTGGCCTTCAAAAAAGCAAATAAAACCAAAACCCTCACACCAACTCGAAACGAAGAACGCAATCAGAAGCTTTTCCAACTTAAATATGGGAACAAATTGTGTTGTACTACGCCAGTTTGTTCTTGAAATATGTGGTTTATGCCGCCAAGGGTACACCATGCCCAGACTAAATCGAAATAATAGTCCTCGTCGCTTAAAGGGTTCAACGTTTGTATTCAACGCATTTTGTTTTCCTGAAGGAATTGATACAGATTGGGCAGAATGAGTTTTAAGGAAATACAGGAGACCAAGACACAAACAAGTTTCCAATGGGGTGTACCGTTTTACATAGCGTGAGTTTGGGTACTGTCTCGGTAGGGCAGGGTGGGCAGTTCCCAACAACCTCCAGATCCTCCGGTTAGATGCTTTAACGTAACCTATGCCCACTCCCATTGTTCACGCCAACTGTAACATTCACATATGGTACACCATGACAAAACGGAGGTATGCTAGTTCATTCGAGGACCTCTGTACAATAACAGTCAGTTAGGATGAGTTTTCAGACATCCAGTTTAAGAAACCAACCAGGGTGTAACGTCTAGACTTTATGTACTACCGGTTCGGGGGCAGGGGCACATTTCCATCCACCTCATGCGTTCTTGACCAATCATCTGCAACGCCTGAACAACACTCAGTCTGGAGAGTACAATCAACTGTGGAGACAATGCTGTATAGCAGACATGAGGTACGGGCCTGTATCCCTACTGTTCTCCAGCTTCAACTGCAGGGGCGGGCTAGCCAACTGCGCCATACGGGCGGGCAATGATGCAGGGGTCGGGGGGGTGGGGGGAGGGGACCTGACGGCGGGAAAGGAGCGAAATGCGAAACCTCAAGTTCCAAGAGAAATGACTACTTGCCGGACAAAACCAATGACAAAACAAAAATGACGCCTTTACTAGCTCTTGTGTTTCTTCTCTAGGGACCATTCAACAACGAAGAACGAGCACACTCACTCACTTTTTTTTGCGTATCATGATTAGGCAAGACTGCTATACTCTTCGTAACGCGTCGTGTGTTGTCATGTTCATTGTTGTTTCGTTTGTTGAGCGGCATAGACCTTTTATTGTTTTGAAAGAAAGGTAGATTCAGTCCTACAAAGAAGCGATTCCAATGAAGATATTCCTGATCAACCCCAACCGAATTACTGCCCTTTGGTTTCTTGCAAGAAATTACTGCCACTGTGCCTTTTATTTTCCCAAGGTTCCTTTCATTGTTTTTATCAACATCGATTCACTCTGTGCGCACGAAAAGAGAGAATGAGTATGGACAATAAACATGAAGAGGGGAGCCAGGAGGGAAGGAAAAAAATACTCAAAAAAGAGGAAACGATTTAGTTTCCGTTGAACCTACATTTTGTTGAGGGTGGGTGGCTGATGTTACTGTGGCGGCGGTTGCTATTGCTGTTGTTACATATCATCGTTCTGTGCATTCTTCGCCACCGCTTCTTAGACAGACTGACCAGACACGGAGAGACACAGAGAGACACAGCGACGAGTAGAGACAAAAGAATGAGACATATAGAGATAGACAGAGGAAAGCAGGGATGAGAAGATGTAGAAAATGACAGCAGACAGCAAACAGCAAACATGAAGTAAAGACATCCAGGGGGAAAAAAAAGTAATGAAAACGAACGACTTTTCACCAAAAAGAAACAAGACTTTTTTTCAAAAAGATACAAAAGATAGAAAAAAAACTTTGAAAATGAAAGACAAAGAAAGAAAAGAAAAAGAGAGAGAAAAAGAAGGTACACAGGAAGAAAGAAAGATAGAATGAAAAGAAAGGGAGTACAGAACAGAAAAGACTGGAAGATAGGAAAAAAAAAAAGAAAGAGAAGGAAAGATCGATAGATAGAAAGAAAAGACAGACATCAACAAACAAAAAAGAAAGAAATATGCACACCAAAACAAGGCACAAATGACACAAAGTTGCCATCCGTCTGTCTGGAGAGACAATGGTGTTGCGCCATGGATCAGTCAGTTGTGGAGTTGCAGCGCCTGCTGTGGCTGAAGAGCTGATCCTCGAGCGGCAACCTCTGTTGCAGTTTGCTGCAGGAAAAGTCTCTGTCATCGCTGACCCGGTTGATTGATGTGGTGGACCGCCAGCTGACCGCGGGTCTGAAGCTGCTGTCTCCAGGTCTGCTGGGTCGAGGCAGTCAAAGACAAACACAGAAATGTTCGACGACAACAACAAGAAAAGTACAGAAAGAAGAGAAAGATAGACACGATGAGGATGTTTAAAAAAACGAGGAAAAAATAGACAACAAAACAATTCAAAAAAAATGGACAAGACATAAACATAGAAAAAAAAAATATAGAAAAAAATCAGTCGAAATACAGTTATTGCCCTGTTCCACTTCCACCTTTCAGCTCTCTCTGAAGGAAGGATGAGAAACTGTGATCCAAACAGTTCAATGCACAAAAGATAAACTGCTTCGTC
>JADBJO010030402.1:0-17939 GCA_016801955.1 Conus betulinus | reverse complement strand
TGATATCTTGACTAAATCCGGCGCATACGCACATACCCCCGCACACTGTACTCCAAGTACCCCACCTTCGCCCCCCTACACCAGCGCTAGACACACACACGACCAGCGTCACCTGTCATTGACCAGTCCAAGCTCCGGCCGATTCTCGACTCGAACAAGACTAGACAGTACTAAGATATTCGCGCGCCTCATCACAGATGCCTACTAGATGTACCCGTAAAACCTAAGACGGGACCACACGGAAAAGACACACTACACAACACCATCACACATCCAACAACACACACAAAACACGACACACCACAACACCACACACACACACAACACACGCTCCACACACGCTACAAAACACTCCACAGCAACTCACCACACACACCCCACTACTACACACTACAACACGAGCACTCACACGACTAACAACACCACTACACACACGCTACAAACACATTGGACACCCTACGACAACTATTCCACACACACTACACACATATTACCCATCCTACAAAACACGACACCACAACATGAACTACAAACCATGGACACACCCACACTAACACACACACTACACAAACACGCTACACACTAGTAAAACACTACACTACAACACATACAACACTCACACTACACACTTTGCTAACACCACCACACTTTGTCAAACACACTACAACTACACACTACAATACACACTCCACCACACAAACCACAAACTCACAACACCACACATTACATACACACACATCCACACCCACTACATACACACACTACACACACTTTCTGCACACACGCACAGGCGCTATATGTCACACTACAACACAACTTACACTCACACTACACCCCACCAGGGCTACTACATATCTATTACACTCACACTACACACACACATTAATACACACCACACACTATGACACTCACTACACTATCCAGTCGCATCCAACGTACCACGCACCACGCATACTACGACACACTACAAACACACGTACACATACCACTACACACACTCACCTACAAGCGACACCAAACCGCTTACACAACAGCACCAACACCACACACCGTACACACAAGTACACATAACTCACTACACTACTCACACTTACACCTCCTCTAGCAGAACACTTTGGACCGCACACTACTGAACCCATTACCAGAAACCGGCTACAACCACACTTAATCCACAAGTACCAATACTAACTACTCACCCTACACACATACTTACAAACACTACACACCCACACACACACGCACACCCCACAACCTATATACACAAACTACAACACACATAATGACTGACACACACGCCACACTGACACACCAAAAGCGTCAACACAAGTGACATATACGCGCGCACTCGTACAAACCAACTACTCACAAAACAAACACTACAAACACACCACCTACCTATTACACACACAACTAAACACACACTACATACATATCCTGTACCACACGTACACCCACGATACATACACACACTTGCCACATAAGACAAACACACACACTACCCAAAACTAGATACGACATACTCCACACTACCATACACATTCCACACATACTACTCACAAACTACACACACAATACACACACAACACACACCTACATACACACACACCATACACACTACATACACACACTACCAAACTACACCTCATACACACTACACACACAAGGGCTACACACTACCCACACGGCTACACACGACACACACACACACGAACATACACTACACACACTTTACACACACACACCCTACACACACGCTACACACACGCTAGACATACGCTACACAAACACTACCACACACTACACACATATAACACGCACACTACACACACAATGGCACACACACACACGCACACACTACATACACTACACACACACGCTACACACACACACACAACATACACACCACCACACACACAGTGACACACATATTACACACACTACACACTACGGCACTACAATCATACACTACAAACACTACACCACATACACACACACACACACACAGTGGACACACATATTACACACACTACACACTACGGCACTACACATACACTACAAACACACACACACGCACACACTACACACACACACACCACGTCACACGACACACACACACCACACTACACACACACCACTACACACACTACACAAACACGCTTACACACACACACTACACATACTAACACTCACACTACACACACAATACACACACACTACATGACACCGCACACTACACACACACTACAAACACACACACACTACCTTACACTCACACACTACGCAGACAAGCTACACACTCACTACCCACACACACACACACACAACACACACCCACACACACACACACACACACACACACACACATTACGCTCACACTAAACACACACTGCTCAAACACTACTCACAAGCTACACACACCTACTACATAAACACACTCGATACACACACACCCGACTACACACCCAGTACACAACACATACTACACACACACTGCACCGTATACATATCACGACTAGTGGAAGACGCACATACACACACATACACTACACACACACAACACACACAAATACTACACACACTACAAACACATTATACCCACACTACACACACCCTACACCCACACACACTACAACACAACACACTACACTGACGCACACACTACCACACCCGCTGCACACACACTACACCACACTACACACACGCTACACACCTACATGCACCACACACAACAAACACACTATACCTACACACTTCACACACAGTACACACACTGCACAAACACTAGATACACGCTACACACACACTATACACCACACTACATACACGCTACACATACGCTACACAAACACTACACATACACACCTACATACGCAAACTACACACACATTAACACAGACACACCAGACACACACTACACATACATTGCCCACACTACACCACACTACACAAGACAAGCTACACACTCACTACACACAGACACACTCTACACACACACTACACACAAACTACACAAAACCACAACACACAAACTACACACACATACTACATACACGGAGTGCCACACACTACAACTACACTACCCACACACACTACTACACACACATACTACACCAATACGCACTACACACACACACGCGATTCACACTCACACTACATACACACTACGACACCACACTACACACACTAGACACACACACATTCTCACAAACTATACACACACAACACACACAAACAACACACACAACACTACACACACAGAACATAGGACACACACTACACAAACTGCACACACTATACACTAATACATACATACTATACACACCTACGCTCATCCACACACAGATACTACACCCTCTACAAACACACTACACAACACTACACACACTACACAAACACTACACACACATTACACACACTCTGCACATACTGTACATACACTACACACACACACTTATACACCACTATACATACACAAAACGCACACACTATACAAACACACTTCACACATAATACCACACACATTGATCACACACTACACAAACACTAGAAAATATATACACACACGCACACTACACACACGCTGCAGACACACTGCACATACACGCACACGACACACACACACTACACACCACTTTACTCACACGCACGCACACACACACACACACACACCACACACACACACACACACACACACACCACACACACACACGCACACGAGACACACTAGACACACTCTACACACACTTACACACACACACTACACATACATTACACATACAAAACACGCACACACACACATTAAAAAACACTACACACATATTACACACACTACACACGAAAAACACCACGCTACACACAAAGGATACACAACACACACACCACACATAAACACACACCACTACACTCACACACACACTAAACAAACACTACACACACACTACACATACTACACATTCTAAACACACTCCACCCACCACACACACACTCACACAACACACATATTACACATGCTACACACTACAACACATCCACTACAAACACATACACTACAAACACATTCGAGACACACTACACACCACTACACAAACACGATACACACACTATACATACTACACTCACACTCACACACATACTACAAAGACACTACACAACACTACACCACTACAACACAAACTACACACACACCACACATACACACATACACTAAACACACACCAAGCTACACACACAAGCTACACATACACTGGACACACACAAAACACGCACACACACTACACACACACACACACACACAACACACACACACAACACACCCACACCCACACACACACACACATACTACACACACACTAAAAACACACTACACACACACATACATTACATATTACAAAAAACTACACAAACAACAACACCACACATTGGAGACACACTACACATACTACACTCAAACTTCACACATAATACACACATTACAAACACACACACACACACTACAGACACACTACTCACACAGACTACATGCACACAAACACACACTACTACGCTCACACTACACACACACGCTATACACACTACACACACACTACACCTCACACTATACTCACACCATACGCATACATATCCACTCACACACACTACACACACACCCACAACAACCCACCAACACACTTACACACACACTACAACACACACCGACACAAACACTTCACAACACACTACACACACATGACCACATACTCACTACAACACACTACACAAACACTAGATACACACTACAACACACGTTACAGACACACTACAACAGACTACGTGCAATAAACACAGAAGAACACCAGACTTCGATCACCCTATACACAACCACACGCGCACGACACACACACACACACACACACACACACACACACACACACACACACACGACACACACAGCACACACACAATCTACAACACACTAGACACTCGCTTCAAAACACTACACATACACTACCACACTGCAGACACACAAGCGTCTAAACACTACAACACACCTAACACTACACACATCACTACATTCACTACACACCACTACAACACACTACACACACCTTCACACACCTCTAAACCCACGCACACGATACATATTCACTACACACATACTACACACACTGCAAACACACTATACACACCACAAAACAACAACACACTCACTACACACAAACTACACAAGACCACACAGACTACACACACACTGCACACACACAAAGCACATACTGTACACACACTACCACACACCACTACACACATATATACACACACATTGAACAAACACTACACAAACACTAGATACACATTACACACCACGCACACTACACACAGCGCTACAGACACACTACAAACAGACTACACACACAATAAACAGAACTACTACACCCCCACTTCGCACACACTACACACAAACTACACACTACATGCACACGACACCACACAATGAACACCTAAACACTCATTACACACACACTACACATACTACACATACTAAACACACCACTACATACAACCACTACACACACACTACACTTACACAAAACACAGCTACACACTAGACACACTAGACCTACACTACAACACATTGTACACACACTACAACACACATACTACACATACTACAATCAAGCTACACACATAATACACATACACTACAAACACACTACTACTCAGACAAGCTACACAATCATTACACACACACGCTACGCTCACAACTACACACACTACACACAGACTAATCACAAACTACAAACACACACAAATTACACATCACAGTACTACATAAACACGTTCTACACACAACACTACATACACACACTACACACACACTAACACCACAATACTACACACACACTTTACACACCACACGCACTACACACACGCTAAAACACACTACACTCACATTATACATTATCCACTCAACACAGTACACAGCACCCTACACACACACACTTCACACACACTACACACACATACGCAAACACTAGATACACCACTACTCACACACACTACACACTACACACACGCTACAGACACACTACAAAACAGGCACACACTACACACAAACTACACACATACACGCACACGACACGCACACACTACACACACTTACACACACCACACACACACGCACACACACACGCACAAACACACGCACAAACACACACACACCCACACACACACACACACACCACACACCCGCACACGCACACACACACACCCTTGCTATACACATGCTACACAAACACTACACATACACTATACACAAAAAACACGCACAAACATACTACAAACACTAAACACATATTACACACACTACAACACGACACACACACGCTACACAAAAAAAGGATACGCTCAAAACTACACACACACACCACATTACACACACACACTGGAAACACTGTACACACATGCTACACATACTACACACACTAACACACACTACATACACACTACACACCCAATACAACACAACACCCACACTACACACACGCTACACACACCCACTACACACTCTTATTACACATACTACTAGACATGCACTACAAACACATTGGACACACACTACACACACACAATGCACACACACACTACACACACAACACACACACTACACATACTACACTCAAACTACACACATAATACACACACACTACACACACACATACTACACACACAAGACACACACAGACTACTACACACTACAGATACACTACACCCACACAGTACATAAACAAGCTACACACTCACTGCACACACACACACTACGCTCACACTACACACACTACACACACACTACTCACAAACTACACACACTACACACACAACACACACAAACTACACACACACACTACACACACTTTACACACACATGCTCTACACAAACACGCCATACACACACACTACACTCACAATACACACACACTACACACACACACTGCCCACACATAGTATACACAAACAACACACACACAACACCACACACAAACACTCGCACACTACACACACGCTCCAGACACAATACACACAGACCACCACAAACACTACACACACGCTACACATACGCTACACAAACACTACACATACACACTACATGCGCACACTTCACAGACATTACACAGATACACCAAACACACACTACACACTCTACACACACTGCACAGACAAACTACACACTCACAACACACACACACACACACACACACACACACACACACACACACACACACTACACTACACACACACTTCACACACTCTACACCACACACACTACACAGACAAGTACACACTACACACATACACACACACACACACACACACACACACACACACACAAACACACACACAAAACACAAACACACACACAACACACACACACACACACACACACACTACGCTCATAATACACACACACTACACACAACTCACAAACTACACACACGCTATACACACACTACATACACACACTACACACACATACAGATACACAAATTGCACACACACTACATTCACGCTACACACAAACTATACATATTCACAACACACCCTTACGCACACTGCACCACACACTTGAGACACTCTACACACACACACTCTATACACTCACTACACACACTACACTCCACATACACACACTCTACAAACACACTACACACACTCACTACACACACACTACACAAATACTACAGACACCCCACTATACACATACACACAAACGACACACACACACACACTACAGACATATAGACACACACTACATACACGCTACACATACGCTACACAACACTACACATACACACTACATACGTACACTTCACCACACATTACACAGACACACCAGACACACACTACACACATACATTGCACACACTACACCACTCTACACACACTGCACAGACAAAACTACACACTCACAACACACACACAACACACACACACACACACACACACCACACCACACACACACACACACACACACAGACTACACTACACTACACACACACTTCACACACTCTACACACACACACTACACACTCACTACACACACACACACACACTCACCACAAACACATACTACAAACTCTACAACACACACTACACACTCACTACAACCCACACTACACACTACACTACACACACATTACACACACTATACACACACATACTTCTGACATACCAGACACACACTTACACACACACTTAACACACACTTACACACACGCTACACATACGCTACACCAACACACTATACAATCACTACACACGCATGCTACACACACACACTACAACACACATGCTGTACACACGCTAAACACCGCTACATAAACACTAAACATGCACTACACACAAACAACACTACACACACTACACACATATTACACACACCATACACACACACTACACACAAACTACACTCACATGACACACACGCTTACACACACAAGGCGACACAAAAAACTGCACACAAACATTGCACATTTTCTACACACGCATTACATACACACTACACCACACACATACTCTTCATTCAAAACTACATACACACTACACACAAACACTCCAACAACACTACTCACACACACCAAACAACGCACATTACACATGAGCTACAACACACACACACTACATACACACTACAAGCATACTACAGACAGCTGCACACTCATACTACACACAAAAACACACACCAGCACTACTCAAAAACACAACACACACACATACACACACAACACACACACACGACACAAATTTCACACACGTTTCACACACACATACACACACACACTATACACTCACAACACACACTACACACACTACACAAACACATACTACACACACTACAAACACACCCACACACACGATACACACACTCTACAAACACTACAACACACACACACTGCATTCGCACAATACAACACATTACACAAAACACACCGGAGACACACTACACACATACATTGCACACACACTATAGACACACCACCTCCACACGCACTACACACACTACACACACAAAACACATACACACTACGCACAACTGCACACACACACACACACACACACTCCACATGCACTACACACACACTACATAGGAATCACACACACCCAACCACACACACACACATACACACCACACACACCACACACACACACACACAGCACACGCACACACACACACTACATACACACTACACACACACAACACACACACTACACAACACACTACACACACAACACTACATACACACTACAAACACACAAGACACACACACACACTACATACACACACTATACGAACACACTTGCACACATTACACACACACTACATACACACTACACACAAAAGACACACTCACACTACATACCACACCTACACGCAGAAACTTCGCACACACTAACACAAATTACACGCACAGACTACACACACACTACACACACCACTACACACGCATTACAACACATACACACGACAACACACACTACACACACACATTAAACACACTTTACACACCACACTACACTACACACAAATACTGCACACAACAGAACACAAAAACAACAATTACACAACGCTACACACACACACAAAAACACGTACACAATCACATGTACACACATACACACACACACACACACACACACAAAACACTAGAGCACACGCTACACACACACTACACCACACACTACATACACGCTACACATACGCTACACAAACACACTACACATACACACTACATACGCAAACTACACCAACATTACACCAGACACACCAGACACACACTACATACATACATTGCACACACTACACACACTACCTACAGACAACAGCTACACACTCACTACACACAGACACACTCTACACACACAAAAACTACACAAACACACAACACACACAAAACTACACACACATACTACATACACATGCCACACACTAATACACTATTACACACACTACTACACACACATACTACACACATACGCACTACACACACGCACGCGATTCACACTCACACTACATACCACACTACACACACACTACACACACTAGACACACACACTTCTCACCAACTATACACACACAACACACACAAACAACACACACACATACAACACACACAGAACATACACAACACTACACAAACACTGCACACACAACACACTATACACCACATACATACTATACACTCTACGCTCATACCACACACAGATACTACACCCTCTACAAACACACTACACAACACAACACACCACTACAAACACACGACACACATTACACACCACTCTGCACATACTGTACATACACTACACACACACCACTATACACACATACATACACAATACGCACACACTATACAAACACACTTCACACATATTACACACACATTGATCACACACTACACAAACACTAAAACATATTACACACACGCACACTAACACACACACGCTTGAGAACACACTGCACATACACGCACACGACACACACACACCACTACCACACACTTTACTCACACGCACCACACACACACACACACACACAACACACACACACACACACACACACCACACACACACACACACACACACACACACACACTCACAACTAGCCACACTACCACACACTCTACACACACTACACACACACTACACATACATTACACATAAAAACACGCACACACACACATTAAAAACACTACACAAAATATTACACACACTACAACACGAAAACACACACGCTACACACAAAGGGGATACACATACACACACACACACACACTAAACCACACACATACACTCACACACACACTAAACAAACACTACACACACACTACACATACTACACATTCTAAACACACTCCACACACACCACACACAACACACAACACACACATATTACACATACTACACACTACAACATACACGACAAAACACATACACTACAAACACATTCGAGACACACTACACACACACTACACAAAAACACGATACACACACTATACATACTACACTCACACTACACACATAATACAAAGACACTACACACACACTACACCACACTACAAACAAACTACACACACACACACACTACACCACATACACTAAACACACACAACTACACACACAAAGCTACACATACACTGGACACACAAAACACGCACACACACACTACACACCACACACACACACCACACACACACACACACACACACACACACAACACATATACTAACACACACACTAAAAACACACTACACACACACACTACCCATACATATTACAAAAAAATACACACAACAACACCACACATGGAGACACACCTACACATACTACCACTCAAACAACTTCACACATAATACAAACACATTACAAACACACACACAACACTACAGACACACTACTCACACAGACTACATGCACACAAACACACACTACGCTCACACTACACACCCCACGCTATACACACTACACAACACACTACACTCACACTATACTCACCACCATAATATCCACTCCACACACACTACACACACACCACACAAACACTTCACACACTCTACACACACATGACACATACTCACTACAAACACACCGACACAAACACTAGTCCACACTACAAAGACGTTACAGACACACTACAAACAGACTTACGTGCAATAAACACAGAAGAACACACAGACTTCGAATCACACACTCTACACCTAACAGGTAGGACGCGAACCACACGCGCACGACACACACAACACACACACACACACACACACCAACACACACACACACACACCACACACAGCAACACACAGCACACCACACTCACTACGACAAGATACACTACAGACACGCTCAACCGGCTGCCACACAACTACACAAAAGCAACACACAAACATACCCACTTCGACACGGAACTACACACATTGGACATGCTGCACACCACACACCACCAAACATTACACATAGTAGCACACTACCACACTAGAACACCTACACTACAACACATTGGAAACACACTACCACACCAGACACCACACTCACCCAACACACTAAACATACTACACTCACACGTACACACTACCCACACAAACACACACACACTAGCACACACACTATACACCACGAGATACGTACACAAACTAGTACATACACTACACACACACTACGACTCACACGCTACCAATCTCACACACTACGCACACACTGCAAACCACCACACACAAAAACACAAAAACACAAAACTGCACACACACAAAACACCAACTGTCACACACACACCCACCACCCAACACGCTATCAAAAATGAACAACACACACAAGCCACAAAACACAAACTGCACAACAGACAAAACACAAACTGCACACGAGCACAGCACGCGACACCACACACACACGCTATACACACTACCACAGGTCTACGGCACACTAAACCTACACTAACATCTATACATGGATCCACTGCACAACAAACTATGCACAACTACAGACACACGCAACTTCACACACACTACACATGCAGCACACGAGCTAAAAACACGCTACACAAACACAATACTACACACAGCTACAAAACACACAATACACACACTACACCACACACTACACACACTAACTAACTACACACAACACACACTACACTACACACCACGCAGCACGACACAACTGCACACACACTGCACAAGCAAAGGCACTACCTACTATGCACACACACTACACACATACTATACACAAGCATTACCCACACTTATACCACACACACACTACCACACAACACACAATACAGGCAGGCTATTCAAATCACTATACAACACACAACGCCGAGCAAACACTACACACACGCTACAGGACACACTACCACACAGACTACACACACAATAAACACACAACTTTACCCACACTTCGCACACACGTACACACAAACTGCACACAATACACATACCAGACACAGCACAACACACAGCACACACAACACACACATTACCCACAGCTTTACACACACGACCATACACCACACTAGCATAGAAACTCGACACACACTACACACACACACTACACACCACTAACACACACAACACACACATTACACACACTTTACACACCACACACACACTCACACCACTACAGACAAAAACTTGACCACACAACAAACACACAACCACACCAACACACAGTAAACATACACACTACATACTCACACTTCACACAGCATTAAACACACACAAAAACAGGATACATTGCCACACACTACACCACTTACAGACACTACACAGACAAGCGACACACTCACTACACACACATCACAGCACACACAACACACACAACACACACACTACGCTCACACTACCAGACACACTGCACACACACTATCTCACAACTACACGCACACTACACACACAACACAACACAAACACTACACACGACATACTACATACACCATACACACTACACACCCAGCTACACGGACACTACACACACACTACTACATAACGCACACTACACACTCATTGCACACACACACCGTACACACACACTACAAATGCACTACACACACTACACCAAACTGTACAAACACAACACTCTACACGCTACACACACATCACAAACCACACACACACTCAACACGCACACGCACGCAGCCCAACACACTATAACACAAGATGACACACAAATGACACACACACACACACTACACACACACGACACAAACACACTACACAACACTCTACACACACACCAGACAAACACACTTCGTACACACTACATACAAACTACACGCACACACACAAAAAGGCACACTACTATAACATTACCACACACCACCACTACACAAACATTACACACACACTAAACACACTTAACACACACACACTACACCAGACTACACACAACCACTAAACACAGAACTATACTCACAGCTACACACCCGCTAAACAAACACTACACATACATTACACCAAGCCAGACACACCACACACAGACACTACACACGCTACACACATATTACAAATACTACACTACAACAGGTACACCACAGACGAGCTACAGCACACGATCTACAGACACACACAAAAAAAAAAACCAACAAACACAACGCACAACAAGCCACACACTAAACAGCACATTACGACACACACTAATACAACATTCTACAAACACACTACCCACACACACTACTTAGGTACAAGCACGCACACTAACACGATACACTTAGGAGAACCCATAGTTAAACATCGCTACACACTACAAACACGACACACCACACAATACAACACAAGTACCACAAAAACACACACATAATACACACCTCACACAAACAATTACACGACCAAAACTAGACTCGCATTTACACACACGCTACACACCAGGGCGACAAAAACGCCCACAACACACTACACCGACACACATTACACATACGCATACACACACACCACTCACACCACAAACTCCTCAAAAACTACACAGAGCAGTTCACAACACACTACTTCACAGAGCAATGCAGCCCACGTCACTATACAGACCCACACTACCACACCCCTCCACGACACTAGCCCGCCCCGGTATCAGTATAGCACTACACACACAACGACACCACAACGCTACACCAACACACGGCCACACCCATACATACTGCACTGACACACACACAAGACACAACCCACTAAGACGACGACACTATACGAACAGCACTTCCACAACTACACACAAGCTGCACGACAAACGACTATAGACATAATACACACCACATACACCACACGCGATACATACACACTCCACGACAA
Source organism: Conus betulinus (assembly GCA_016801955.1). Classification (NCBI taxonomy): domain Eukaryota; kingdom Metazoa; phylum Mollusca; class Gastropoda; order Neogastropoda; family Conidae; genus Conus; species Conus betulinus. The sequence goes on along the minus strand of JADBJO010030402.1, from coordinate 3,147 downwards.
AGACACACTCGACATCTACATACACACACACTACGACCCGCCAGTAAACAACGGCTATACACAAAATTACAACGCATACACTCACTAACACAGCGCATGCTACACACAACGACCACACTACACACAATGCTGGTACACACGCAAGACACACGCTAAGACATAACACTTAAACCTGCACTAGCACGAACACTACACGCCACACACACTAACACACCACTCCACACATATGACATAGCACCATACAGCACCCCTACACACAAACTAAAGCTACAGGACACAAAGCCTTCACACAAGGGGCGACACAAAAACTGAAGCAGACACACTACACACACATTGCCATGTCTACACCAGCGCATACATAACATAAACACACACACCAATACATGCTTCATTCAAAACTACATGCAGACCAATACACACAAGCAATACACAGAACTCCACACACATAATACACAACACACACAAAGCACTCAAGACAACACCCACACACGACTAAACAGCACCTTAACATGAAGCTACACACACGACATACAACACCAATACAAGGCGAACTACAGACAGACCGAATGATCTACTACACACAAAAAGACAGAACAGCAATACGCAAAAGTCAAAGCCGACAGCTATACAAAACAACACACACCCACACGACACAAATTTCAGCAAAACGTTTCACCACAGCACAGTACACACACACACTATAGCACTCACAAAAGCACAATTACACACACTACACAGAAACACATAGCTAAAAACACAGCAAAACAACGACACACACGATCACACACTATAACACACGTTACAACACAAAGCACACTGCATAGGCACAATACCCGCAACATTACAGCAAAAGAAAAAAAGCGGAGACACACTAGCACAATACATGTGCAACAACTATAGAGACACACACTCCCAGCACACAGCCTCACACACGACAAACAAAATGCATTACACACTACGCACCAGCACACACACCGCAACCACACACACATCACAGGCACGACACACACATAGCATAGGAGTCACAGGCATAGCGACAGCCACAGCACACACAGCACACACACACACACACACAGCACACACAGCAACACACACACACACACACACCACCAGGCGCAGCGAACACACACGATTACACATACACAGAAACAACACACACATACACAAACAGCCCAACTACCACCAGCACACTCCACTGTACAGCACGTACAAACAAACAGAGGACACACACCACAGATTAGCATACACACCACTAACGAACAAACTGTTGCGAGGACACACACAGCAGCACACACACACGCAGCACAACAAACTAAAATACACATACACAAAGCAGAAACACAACACACTACACAAACACACTAACACAGCCCACTACTAGCACATAAAAAACACACAACGCCACGAAGCCACAAACGTACTACAAAAACTCATACGAACACACTTTGGCAGCAAATTAACACCACAATACATACACACTGATCACAAAAAGAAACTCACTACATACACATTCCAGCTACAACGCAGAAGAGAGATTGCGCAAGAGCTAACACAAATACAGCGCACGAGACTAGCTAACACACTACACACACATAGCAAAACGCATTACAACGATACACAACGGACACAAGACATAGACACACAAATAAAAGCCACACTTTTACAGACACCTACACTCACACAGAATACCTGCAGCACAAGGACAACACAAACAAACTATACAACAGCCAAACCAACACACAAAAAACAGCGCACGACAATGCCAGGTACGACACATCACTACACACAAACAACGAGACACACACACACAGCACACACACCACAGCCACACACCACACAACAACACTGACACACACTATTAAACAGATTACAAACACGCACTCCACCACAATATACGAGCAAACTACACACATGCGACTACACAGAGTATTCACAACACTCCAGAAACAGATCATACACACTCCAGCACAAACATTATAATAAGCTCACACACACACACTACACACACAATACGACTTTACACACCACATTACACAGGAAAGAGACATCAACTATACAAAACAGATACGACACAAACACACACAATACTAACTATACACAGAATACCACACAAACTACAAACAGACACAAAAGCACACATGCTACAAAGACACTGACACACGACGCTATGGAGACACGCGCTACAACACACTACACAGCAAACCTAAAAGAAGCACTACGACGCACACGTATCAGGCTACACTACACACGGCAACACACAGCACACTACAACCTATTACGCCACACATTAAACACATTATACAATATCAAAGCACCTACACACACGACAGCCACAATACTCCCACACCAGCACCCAACGAAACGCTGCTGATTACACGGCTCAGAACAGCGCTAGCCTTCACATAATTACGCACAGCTAACATCGAAGACGATTACACACACACACACAAGACACACATCACACACACAGCACACCAACACACGACAACACACACACATTCCACACTAGACAAGCACACACACTACTCCACAGCAGCACACATACACTACACAAACACTAAGCACAATCACACACTTTAAGAAAAAGCCCCCCCAGGTACACACACACTCACGAACACTAAACACACGCCACAATAGCAGAACACAAACAAGACACGACGCACTACAAAGCGGAACACATATACGCACTCACACACAGTCCAACAGCACTCCACAAAACACTCCAACACGACACCACCACCCCGACCGCACACCGCAGCACAACAGAACTACCCACACCACCACCACTCTGACGACAATACCAAAGCCACTACACACACCACCTTCCCACCCACGAACACCACCCCCACACTTCACACCTACCCACACACGACCCCGTACAATACACCCCCATCGCCACCCTGGCAGCGCCACTACCCCCGCTGCCCCACTACACATACAGTACACACACACACCCCACACCACCAACACAGCACACCCACACGAGAACACCGCTCAGGTTTACATTTATTGAGATGGTTTCTTTTGTTTGAACTTGGTTTGCTCTTGTGCTGCTGGTGTTGCCCGGGTTTGTTGGTTGACCTGGTTGCTTTGGTTTGCCCTGGTTGGCCCTGAGTTGTTGGTTTCCTCTGGTTTGCCGTGGTTTCC
>JADBJO010030401.1:0-17940 GCA_016801955.1 Conus betulinus | reverse complement strand
TATGTAACATATCATTTTAAATGGACTCAACCAGAAAGACTTTGACGATAGCTGCACGTATATTGGATCTTCTGGAGGAGTAAGTACGGTCGATTATTTATTGTATCCTACGACTTATTTTCGTCCGTCAATATGTATCTCTAGATGTTGAAAGCTTAACTGAATCTGACCATCTCCCAGTGGTTGTGAAGATGACGAGGGATTATAACATTCACGAGAATACCGAAAAATCAAAACCAAATCGCCGTATAATTTCAGAAAAAAAAAACATTTGGAATGAAAAATGCGAGAGTGATTTTAGAAAACTTATTGGAAACTTGTGATACTCAAAACCGACTAATGCTGGCTATGCAAAACCCTGGATAAAGACATAGACAGCGCTCTTGATATTTTTGTGAAGTGTTAAAAAGATGCAGTCAATGCATATTGAAATTATTCACGGTCAAGGGAAATAAAAGATCAGAATGAATGGTTTGATAAAGAGTGTAAGGCAGCAAAAAAGGAAAGTAGGAGTAAATTAAACTATTTCAGAAGAACTCGAAAAGAAAAAGACAGAACACAGTACGTAAAAGCAAGGAAGAGCTACAAATACTTACTAAAAGTGAAAAGACAAGCGTTTAGAAAACATCAAGCAGTTATGTTAGCGAATGAAACTGACAACTCGTCGCAATTTTGGAGAAATGTAAGGAAAATGGGATGGTGGCAGAATGATAAAAATGATAGCAATATCCCCATAGACGACTGGTTCAAGCATTTCAAGAGTGGTTTTTTGTTTTTTTTTTTCAAAACAGCAGCAAAGAATATGATGAGCAGTTTGATATTGAAAGGGATCTGTCCGAAGAATCGGACCATGATTTGAATCAGTTTATTTCAGAGGATGAAGTCATTCAAGCTATTTCTAAACTTAAGAAAAATAAAGCTAGCGGACTAGACGATGTTTCCCGCAGAAATGTTAAAATCTGGAGGTTCAGCTGTAAATAAATTACTGATAAAACTGTTTAATACCCATTTTTGATAAAGAGTTTATCCTCGTGAGTGGACGAAATATGCTATCATACCAGTATTTAAGAAAGGTAACCCCAATAACACTGATGATTATAGAGGAGTTTCTTGCTGAGCATCATGTCTAAGTGTTTATACTCAATATTAAACACAAGACTGTACATCAGTTTGAAAAACAATAACTTTATTTCAGAAAATCAGGCAGGGTTTCGAAGAAACCAATCTACTATTGATCATATTTTTTACAGTGTACGCTGCTATCAAGAAATGTATGAATAAGAGAAGGTACAAAACTATACGTTGCTTTCGTTGATTTTAGAAAGGCTTTCGACTCTGTGCGTCATCACAAATTTTGGAATGTATAAAAAAAAAAATGAAAGGGAAAATTTTGGCGTTTCTCAAAGCTATGTACAATTCATTATTGTCGTGTGTTTCGATCAAATTATGAATTTTCTGAAATGTTTGATTACCCAATAGGAGTAAGACAAGGATGTGTTTTGAGCCCCAACATTATTTTCAATGTTTATTAACCAGTTGGCAACTCACATAGAAAAAAAAGGGTAAACATGGTGTGCAGATGTTACCGGGTATCATGGAGTTATTTATGTTATTGTTCGCAGTTGATGTTGTACTGTTGTCAACTTCCCGAACTGGTCTACAGAATCAACTGAATATTTTACACACATGTTGCAACAACATGAAGTTATATGTAAAAATCGAAAACACAAAAGTTATGATATTCAGAAAAGGGGGATTCCTGGGAAGGCATGAAAAATGGTTCTATGATGGTACAGACTAGAGGTGGTAAATAGTTATTGTTATTAGGGTTTAATTTCACAACTATGATTAGTGTTAGAAAAGGCACAATGCATTTGGCATGAAAAGAAAAGAAAGCTGTTTTACAGCTGTGCAGGGTTTTCCAAAAGTATAAGGAGGGAAATGAGTTCAATTACCTTTTTTTTAAACTTTTTGATGTAAAGATTCAACCAATACTATTATACTCATCAGAAGTGTGGGGGTTAAATAGATTGGATCATATAGAAAAAAGTACATTCAATGGCATGTAAAAGGTTTATGGGTGTTCCAAGTAGAACTCCTAATAAGATGATATACAGAGATCTGGGAAGATACCCTCTGTATGTTAATTCTTGCGTTGCATGTTTTAAGGTTTTGGATTAAATTGTTGTATACGGATGCTGAAAGACTGCCACATAAAGCTTACATGATGTTGCTTGAATTAGACAGAGCTGGCAAAAAATGTTGGGTTTCAAAGGTAAGAGAAATTTTGTATGAAACGGGGTTCAGTATTGTTTGGTTGCAACAAGGAGTTGGTGATGTTAAACTGTTTTGAATTTGTTTAAACAAAGAATTGTCGATCTCTTTATTCAAAAGTGGAACGTAACTATCAGAGATTGGGACAGATACAGCACTTACTGAGCATTAAATTATTTTTGAAAAGAAAGGCACGTCTGTGGCATGGATATCTATTGTTTTCGTGTAGCCGTTTCTCATTTAAGATTTAACGTGCTTCCTCTGAATAATAATGTGCATCGGACAGTTAAATGTTTTGTTGAAAGCAACAAGTATGAATCATAGGTACAATGTTTCAAGATATGTGTTCCATGCGATTAACAAAAGAAATAAGGTTATATTTTAGACAAAAATGACTGGCTGATTATTACGGCTCGATAACTTGGATACTTTATTTTGTGCTTCATGATATACAGACCTTCATCCTTCACTCATGTAGCGTAAGCTTGTTTTGCTAAGATACGTTCATTTATAATTTCTACTACACATTTATGTTTAGAAGAGATTGTCAAGGTTGCGGAATGTGAAACTGTAGAATATATTTATCTTTTTCACCTCCGCCCTTCACTCCCCCCCCCCCCCTCCTCTTTTCCTTGCTCGCCCCCATCTCCTTGACTCCCTTCCCCAGCCCACCACTCCCATTTCCATTTGGTACCTCCATGTATTGTGGCCAAAGGCCGATGTAAATTAAAATTCTGAGTTCTGAGTTCTGAGTTCTCTCTCTCTCTCTCTCTCTCTCTCTCTCTCTCTCTCTCTCCTTGAAAAAATATAAATAGATAGATAGATAGATAGATAGACAGATAGATTGATTCCCATAACAAATTGTGAATACTTAACCCACACTCTACGCATAGAAAAAGAATGAGAATGATACTGGTACATTTAATACGTTGTTCACACACACACACACACACACACACACACACACACACACACACACACACACATTTAAAACAGACAAGCAACAAGAATATTATTTACCAATTTAACATCAAAACGAAAGAAAATGTCTATTTATCATCACCCAACAGTTTAATCAAGCATGAATAAAATCACTTATTTCAAATCACATACAAATAAGAAAAAAAAAAAAATTCAGTTTTTATTTATTACTTTTTAAGGCACAGCAAAATGAAAGAAAAAACATTGATTTTTTAGTCATGGTTTCTTCTACTCTGTCCTTTGTGTTCAGTCTGGTATGTCTTCCCCATTCCCTATTTAAGTTTTCGCTGTTTGACGAACTTCAGTGGTCATTACTCTGGTATTCCTGGGTTTTCTGTTGGTCCCAAAGTCTTCTCTTCTTCTCACGCTCCGTTTCACGTTGTTTCAGTGTCCTTTGGGTCTGTTACTCCACTAATGTTTACTGGCATCTCAATTTTCGACATCTCTCGGATATAATCTTCACACAGTCTCTCCTTTACATTAAACAAACGTTCACACTCTGTTGGTGCAGGGTGACGCCCCTTTGGGTCGGTTTTATTTCCGTCCTTTGACATAAGTCGCTATGGCACAGTGACGGATATGAATTTCCACATGTTCTCTCCGCGTTTTCACGGAGGCGTACACGTTTCTCCTCAAAGAATATAAACGTCGGAGAACATGTGGAAATTCATATCCGTCACTGTGCCATAGCGACTTATGTCAAAGGACGGAAAATAAAACCGACCCAAAGGGGCGTCACCCTGCACCAACAAGAGTGTGAACGTTTGTTTAATGTAAAGGAGAGACTGTGTGAAGATTATATCCGAGAGATGTCGAAAATTGAGATGCCAGTAAACATTAGTGGAGTAACAGACCCAAAGGACACTGAACAACGTGAAACGGAGCGTGAGAAGAAGAAGAAGACTTTGGGACCAAACAGAAAACCCAGGGAATACCAGAGTAATGACCACTGAAGTTCGTCAAACAGCGAAAACTTAAATAGGGAATGGGGAAGACATACCAGACTGAACACAAAGGACAGAGGAGAAACCATGACTAAAAAAATCAATGTTTTTTCTTTCATTTGCTTGTGCCTTAAAAAGTAATAAAATAAAACTGAATTTTTTTTTTTCTTATTTGTATGTGATTTGAAATAAGTGATTTTATTCATGCTTGATTAAACTGTTGGGTGATGATAAATAGACATTTTCTTTCGTTTTGATGTTAAATTGGTAAATAATATTCTTGTTGCTTGTCTGTTTTAAATGTGTGTGTGTGTGTGTGTGTGTGTGTGTGTGTGTGTGTGTGTGTGTGTGTGAACAACGTATTAAATGTACCAGTATCATTCTCATTCTTTTTCTATGCGTAGAGTGTGGGTTAAGTATTCACAATTTGTTATGGGAATCAATCTATCTGTCTATCTATCTATCTATCTATTTATTTATTTTTTTTCAAGGAGAGAGAGAGAGAGAGAGAGAGAGAGAGAGAGAGAGAACTCAGAAACTCAGAACTCAGAATTTTAATTTACATCGGCCTTTGGCCACAATACATGGAGGTACCAAATGGAAATGGGAGTGGTGGGGCTGGGGAAGGGAGTCAAGGAGATGGGGGCGAGCAAGGAAAGAGGAGGGGGGGGGGGGGAGTGAAGGGCGGAGGTGAAAAAGATAAATATATTCTACAGTTTCACATTCCGCAACCTTGACAATCTCTTCTAAACATAAATGTGTAGTAGAAATTATAAATGAACGTATCTTAGCAAACAAGGCTTACGCTACATGAGTGAAGGATGAAGGTCTGTATATCATGAAGCACAAAATAAAGTATCCAAGTTATCGAGCCGTAATAATCAGCCAGTCATTTTTGTCTAAAATATAACCTTATTTCTTTTGTTAATCGCATGGAACACATATCTTGAAACATTGTACCTATGATTCATACTTGTTGCTTTCAACAAAACATTTAACTGTACCGATGCACATTATTATTCAGAGGAAGCACGTTAAATCTTAAATGAGAAACGGCTACACGAAAACACAATAGATATCCATGCCACAGACGTGCCTTTCTTTTCAAAAATAATTTTAATGCTCAGTAAGTGCTGTATCTGTCCCAATCTCTGATAGTTACGTTCCACTTTTGAATAAAGAGATCGACAATTCTTTGTTTTAAACAAATTCAAAAACAGTTTAACATCACCAACTCCTTGTTGCAACCAAACAATACTGAACCCCGTTTCATACAAAATTTCTCTTACCTTTGAAACCCAACAGTTTTTGCCAGCTCTGTCTAATTCAAGCAACATCATGTAAGCTTTATGTGGCAGTCTTTCAGCATCCGTATACAACAATTTAATCCAAAACCTTAAACATGCAACGCAAGAATTAACATACAGAGGGTATCTTCCCAGATCTCTGTATATCATCTTATTAGGAGTTCTACTTGGAACACCCATAAACCTTTTACATGCCATTGAATGTACTTTTTTCTATATGATCCAATCTATTTAACCCCCACACACTTCTGATGAGTATAATAGTATTGGTTGAATCTTTACATCAAAAGTTTAAAAAAAAAGGTAATTGAACTCATTTCCTTATACTTTTGGAAAACCCTGCACAGCTGTAAACAGCTTTTTCTTTTCTTTTCATGCCAAATGCATTGTGCCTTTTCTAACACTAATCATAGTTTGTGAAATTAAACCCTTAATAACAATAACTATTTACCACCTCTAGTCTGTACCATCATAGAACCATTTTTCATGCCTTCCCAGGAATCCCCCTTTTCTGAATATCATAACTTTTGTGTTTTCGATTTTACATATAACTTCATGTTGTTGCAACATGTGTGTAAAATATTCAGTTGATTCTGTAGACCAGTTCGGGAAGTTGACAACAGTACAACATCAACTGCGAACAATAACATAAATAACTCCATGATACCCGGTAACATCTGCACACCATGTTTTACCCTTTTTTTCTATGTGAGTTGCCAACTGGTTAATAAACATTGAAAATAATGTGGGGCTCAAAACACATCCTTGTCTTACTCCTATTGGGTAATCAAACATTTCAGAAAATTCATAATTTGATCGAACACACGACAATAATGAATTGTACATAGCTTTGAGAAACGCCAAAATTTTCCCTTTCATTTTTTTTTTTATACATTCCAAAATTTGTGATGACGCACAGAGTCGAAAGCCTTTCTAAAATCAACGAAAGCAACGTATAGTTTTTTGTACCTTTCTTATTCATACATTTCTTGATAGCAGCGTACACTGTAAAAAATATGATCAATAGTAGATTGGTTTCTTCGAAACCCTGCCTGATTTTCTGAAATAAAGTTATTGTTTTCAAACTGATGTACAGTCTTGTGTTTAATATTGATGTATAACACTTAGACATGATGCTCAGCAAAGAAACTCCTCTATAATCATCAGTGTTATTGGGGTTACCTTTCTTAAATACTGGTATGATAGCATATTTCGTCCACTCACGAGGATAAACTCCTTTATCAAAAATGGTATTAAACAGTTTTATCAGTAATTTATTTACAGCTGAACCTCCAGATTTTAACATTTCTGCGGAAACATCGTCTAGTCCGCTAGCTTTATTTTTCTTAGTTTAGAAATAGCTTGAATGACTTCATCCTCTGAAATAAACTGATTCAAATCATGGTCCGATTCTTCGGACAGATCCATTTCAATATCAAACTGCTCATCATATTCTTTGCTGCTGTTTTGAAAAAAAAAAACAAAAAACCACTCTTGAAATGCTTGAACCAGTCGTCTATGGTGATATTGCTATCATTTTTATCATTCTGCCACCATCCCATTTTCCTTACATTTCTCCAAAATTGCGACGAGTTGTCAGTTTCATTCGCTAACATAACTGCTTGATGTTTTCTAAACGCTTGTCTTTTCACTTTTAGTAAGTATTTGTAGCTCTTCCTTGCTTTTACGTACTGTGTTCTGTCTTTTTCTTTTCGAGTTCTTCTGAAATAGTTTAATTTACTCCTACTTTCCTTTTTTGCTGCCTTACACTCTTTATCAAACCATTCATTCTGATCTTTTATTTCCATTGACCGTGAATAATTTCAATATGCATTGACTGGCATCTTTTAAACACTTCAAAAAATATCAAGAGCGCTGTCTATGTCTTTATCCAGGGTTTGCATAGCCAGCATTAGTCGGTTTTGAGTATCACAAGTTTCCAATAGTTTTCTAAAATCACTCTCGCATTTTTCATTCCAAATGTTTTTTTTTCTGAAATTATACGGCGATTTGGTTTTGATTTTTTCGGTATTCTCGTGAATGTTATAATCCCTCGTCATCTTCACAACCACTGGGAGATGGTCAGATTCAGTTAAGCTTTCAACATCTAGAGATACAATATTGACGGACGAAAATAAGTCGTAGGATACAATAAAATAATCGACCGTACTTACTCCAGAAGATCCAATATACGTGCAGCTATCGTCAAAGTCTTTCTGGTTGAGTCCATTTAAAATGATATGTTACATACCTCCGTTAATTCCTCTCCAAAAGAATTCTTTTGTTTATCTTGCGACCACCTTGGGAAACTGTTATTATCTGGAGATTCTGTCTCATCAAAGTCTTTGTCATCTCCATGAAAATTGTAATTTTGGGATGAAGTTCTTGCATTCAAATCCCCATGAGTCATGCAAATTAATTAAACATTCCTCTAACAATTCCATGTCACATCCGTCCTGTTGAAATTTCCGGTATGGTGAATCATTCAGGGGTATATAAGAACATAATAACATGATATACTTTTCTGTAGAAAACAAGTCCTTCTTTAGCTTCACAACAACAGTGTTTTTGACTTTCACTTCAATCCGTTCAACATAATCAGCAAAACATTTCTTGATCATAACAATAACACCTCCCGAGTATCTCCCTTGGTAAGACAGGTTTTTTTAGCTTTGGATGTGAATATGATGAAGTCCTGAAAAAGAGATGATTCAAAGTCCAAGCTATAAAAGTCTCAGTTAGGCAGACGAAATCATGGGAAATGATAAAATTGATTAAATGGGAGTTGTCCAATTTTTTGTAAAAGTCCATTAACATTGCAATTTAGGAATTTAACTTCTGTGTTATCCACACTATTTACAAAAGAACTTGTGCTGGGACTTAATAGATCACCATGTGTTCGATTTGCAGCACCTGTGACACTATGTCCCTGAGTCTTTGATGATTGGTTAACTGGTATTGTGGCCTGGCCGAATCCCTATTTTTGTGCACCTGATGTTTCTGCACCGACTTTGGTCTTTGGTCTAGCCCGCGAAGGCCTGCCTTTGATTTTTGTCTGGTCACCTGACTGAACTTTTCTGAAAGAATCCACAATACTACGTTGGCTATTGGATCTCTCTAGAGTCGTTTTGCTAGTATTGCTGCCTATTCTTGAGGGAGAAGCATTACGTTTTGAACGTCCATCACGAGCTGGAGGTTGTATCTGTTTGTCCTTGCTCGTTACGTCGTTGACTATATTATTAACGGGTCTGCTGTTTTGTTTGTCAGATGGTATGTCGGTAGTCATATCTTGTCCGACCATATTCTCGTGGCCTGTAATGTCAATCACGTCTTGTCTAACATTGTCTGTGTCCACATCCGGTTGGCGAACAATTTGCGCAAAATTATCCATTGTATTTCTTCGCCGTGGTGCGTCATCCTGCGTCGGGCAATAGATGCACACCTCTTTTTCAAGCCGCCAACTCTTTGGGGTCATGTCCAGCATCCATATCAGTACCTGTGTCATCGTCACTTTTTGTCGCTAGTTTCTGTAATATTCCTGTCCAGACTAACATCGCCAAGACTACGTCTCTTTTCCGTCTCCCCGACACTGTCCTGGCCAGTCAGCGTTTCCTGAATGTTGTCTTCAGTAATGTGAATCACGTCTGTGGGCCTGTTTTCCACACACACTTTGGAGTCTGTTGAAACTTTGTCAATCACAGACGTCAGCTGACTTTTGCTATCACTGGACTCCTCTTCACACAGTTCTAATGAAGTCGGTCTTGAAGTTTCAGACCTTTTGGAGTAGTCTTTCACTATAACAATCCTTTTGTGTTCTAAGGTTTGGCGTTCATGTCGTGGTCTATATTGTTTTGTAACATCACTGTAGGATAGTGTACCTGGAACAACTGGTATAGAGGTATGTGTATCTGGATTCCGGAGTCGAGAGGTCTTCTCTCCTCTCGGACTGCCACTCCATCTGTTGCCGGAACGTCTGATGCCTGAGCGGCGTTCCTTGACGTCTTTGTTTTTGTAGGAATCTTGCTGATTAAGCGAAGATTTGAACCTGTTGTGTGTGCCTTCGCTGTTTCGGCTGTAGCCATTTCTGTAGCTGTTCTGCATGAAGGGACAGTCTTCTTCAGTTCCTCTGGAAACAGAGGTATGGCGCCATTCACTTCTGATGTCCCCAGAGGAAGCATCTTGCCGTCTGTCCTTAACATATAGTTTGCCATTGTGAATGTAGGCGATCTTGCCGAGTCCACGATGGAACTCTACCATCTCCCTTTGTCGAGTAGTCAGGTCGGAGGCCAACCATATGTCACTTTCTCTCAGGTTGTCTCTGAGGTCTTTGTCACCAAACACCACCATCTTGTCCGACCATCGACAAAACTGGACAAGAATGGGCCGGGGATCACTACTGTGTGGACGAGGCCTGCCAGTACGGAAGGCTCTGACAATACCACCTTGATGTCAGACAGGTGAACGTGCATGGTCGTTCAACACACTGATTACTGTTTGTGAAGTTATGTATTCATCCTCCCAGTCTGTTTCTTCAACATTGATGAATCGCAAATCACATGCCTTTGCATCTTGCTCAGCAGATTCCAGCTTTCTTTGTAGATGCTCCAGTCTGTCCAAAATGTTCGCACCGTCTTCTTTTAGTTCACTGATGTCTTCAGCGCTTTTGACAACCGTATCTTTCAGTTTATTAACTTCTATTCTCGAGGGAACAAAATCTTTCATCAATATTTGACTTTATAGTTGCTGAATGCATGAGTAAACCATGCTGCATCTGCGTCAAACGCCAGTCGATCAATTGCAGTATACTGGCTTGGGAAGGAACAGGGGAACGTTCGGACATCTTTTTTCAGGCGCCTGTGAAGTAACCTGATGCGCCCAGACTGACTTTCACTTAGTGGTACACGTGCACCGCTCGTTCAAATCGAAGACCAAGAGTTCAGGTAAACGACACAACGAAACACGGTGATACTGAGCACGTGCAACGCGACACTTGCGATCCTGTAGAATGGATGTGATAATTGTGTGAACCATGAACGACGTTAACATCGGAAAAGATATGGTCTCTTCTTTGACATTTGTAATTAAGAAAATGTTAATTAGGAGACACCCACTGAACTTTTCGTTCATCTAATTACACATTCTGATACACAGACACTTCATACACAAACCCCCCAAAATTCCCGACAATCGCAATCTTCAATCCGACACAATTCACTGTCGTTAGAAGAGCGTTCTTCATACGTCTGTCACTTGATCAACCTTCACAGTGTGTCAGAGAGAGAGAGAGAGAGGAGAGAGAGAGAGAGAGAGAGAGAGAGAAAGAGAGATAGAGCATGCCAATAAAGGTCTTTGCCACTTGTAAATGTGCGTGTAGCAGCTCCAGTCCAACAACATTAATATGAATGACACTGATCAAGAGAGAAGCAGCGTGTGTGAGAGAGAGATACCCGTATTTGTTCTTTACGTTTTACGTGGATTAACCGTTCACAATTCATTCTTGTGAAGTGACGTTATATGACGATAAAGTAACGTTTGTTTTCTTACGCTGTTGTCATTCGATTGTGTCATAACACCAGAACATGTGTGTGTGTGTGTGTGTTGTGTGTGTGTGTGTGTGTGTGTGTGTGTGTGTGTGTGTCGTGTGTGTGTGTGTGGGTGTGTGTGTGTGTGTGTGTGTGTGTGTGTTTTCTGCCTCATCCCTCTTTTTTTTTCACGTGCGAGGGTCAACGAGAGACATGGAAATTTGTTAGTATCTGTTGTGTTAAGTATACTGTTGTGTGTGTGTGTGTGTGTGTGTGTGTGTGTGTGTGTGTGTGTGTGTGTGTGGTGCGTGCGTGCGTGCGTGCGTGCGTGTGTGTGTGTGTGTGTGTGTGTGTGTGTGTGTGTGTGTATGTATGTTTTACATGCATGCGCAATCACTCTCATACAAAAGCGACCATTTGTACGCCCATAAGCACCCAGCGTTCTCATACACACGCAAAAACAAAACAAACAAACAAACAACAAAATCAAACAGGTACATGAAAACGCACTTGAAATGAATATGTCTTGACTGGACCGGGGGGGGGTGAGCTAGAGAGAGAGAGAGAGAGAGAGAGAGAGAGAGAGAGAGAGAGAGAGAGAGAGAGAGAGAGGAGAGGATAGGACAGGACACCAACAAAGCCACCAGGGGATCCAAAACATATATGCAGAGAGAGAGAGAGAGAGGAGAGAGAGAGAGAGGACACCAACAAAGCCACAAGGGGATCCAAACATACATGCATATCAAGTAACACTGAGGCAGACTAGTCCCTAAACATGTACATCAAGTCCAAAAGTTGCAATCCTACCAAAGATTGGTATAACTGTCATTTTGCATGCAGTTTTTTTTTTTTTTTTTTTTTTTTTTTTTTTTTTTACTAGACTTTACGTTTTCAGAATTTTCCTGTTCAAAACTTACATTTTGAATACAGGATACATTTTCGGAAGCCATCTCTTTGGAAATGCAAGGTATAATCTTCTTTATGTGCCTCCAACACATAGCCCTAAATTTAATTTTGGATAATGGGCCTCGAGGAAGACTACAACATTTTTGTTTTCTTCCAGATTCTCCATTCTTGGACAGCTTACCAGAGTAATACTTTTCAAAATGTAGACATTATTTGTATTTTGGTCTAAACCACGCAAGTTTTTTTTTCTTTTTTTAATGCAAATGTGTATTCTTTTCACAGCAAGTCCTCCTTTTTCTTATGTTTCCAGCCACGTTTTTTTTTTTCAATTTTATTTATACAGTACTGTTTTCTATCCTGAACAAATCGAATGACTGAGTTTTGGATAGCATTAATTATGTCATCGAGAGGCTTTGGAAGCAGAATCCAGAGATTAATTAATTTGGACGAGATTAAAGACTTTAAAACAGCCACCCTGGGCAAGTGGAGTAATCTGTCTCTCCAACCGTACTATGTATACCGTTCTTATTTCAAGAACATCTAGCATGTATTTTATTTTCTCAACAGTCAGCAAGATTACTGGTAAGTAAGATGCACATACTTTTTATTTTGCTGAATTCCACTGTATACGTAAATGTTGCATGTAGCGACTGTCGACTTTTTCCTACCGCCAAGCCATATAGCAGTTGTTTCACATTTTTTCTGTTTAATATCAAACTTGATTTTCTCCAAACCCTATCAACTGTTATCAGAGTTTCTTCAAAAGACACTTTGTCACCTTCAAGCATAATTATTGCACCACCCGCTTGTTGTGAAATGTTGTATTCTGTATCATTAATGTGGATCCCTTATATGATTCTGTTATCTCTTGACATAATGGCAAGGATTTCCACACAACAAAAAAATCTATAGGGTAAACTGGGTTCCCTGCCTGCATCCACGATCTACAGGAAACCAACCAGATGACTGGCCATTCACAAGAACAACTGACGAACATACTGTTATAGAAAGTAGTCATCCAGAAGTAGTACATACATATATCTGGTCCAAAACCGAATGCTACAAGTACTTTATTCATTATTCCGCAGTCAATTGAATCAAAAGCTTTCTCGAAATCTAAGAATAAAAGCAAACCAGACAGTTGGTGTATTTGTAAGTAGTTAATTAAGTCATAGATTAATATAATATCATATCTGATATATCTGTTGGACATAAATCCTGTTTGGTCTTCACTGATCGAGCTAGGAAGAACCATGTTTTGTCTATTGGCATAAATAAATGAATAAATGAATGAATGAATGAATGAATGAATGAATGAATGAATGAATGAATAGAATACAGAAAAGAGACAAAAAGAGGGTCTGAGGGATTGCCTTGGAATATTCCACTGACAACGTGTTATCTTCATATGGAAAAAAAAAAAAATCAGTATACCTAACTCTCTGTGGATGACCTTTTAGGAGGTGAACAATTCACTTCGCAACTGTTCATTTAATTCCGTATATTTCCATTGTCGATAACAAGCAGATGTGGGGAGGACATGGAACCTCTGAACAATTCCAGATATGTGGGGTTATCTAGAGAACCCACATCTGGACTAGTAGTCCGATCATCCCAGAATACCAAGGTTATCCCATCGTCTGTGCCGCCTCAGTGGCTCTACTGTCTGGCATTCACTGTGGCTTCCCATTGTTACAGAGTGGGTTAACTGAATTTAATCTAGATCTATTTGCAAAGCAAGGCGACTACAGGTGGAAATCTAAACAAATTTGAAACTTTTTTTTTTCTGTCTCAAACTCTGCGCCACTCAGAGGCAGCGTACCCACGCGCTCATTCCGACACCCCGTCAACAGCCATAACCCGGTCGGCCCCGTCGCAGTCCCGGCGCCGGCAATCCACAGGGAGCAGTCAATGTCAAGTCGTCAAGAGGCAACTCACCAGAGGAGGAGACACTGCACTGCTGCCGAGGTCACTTCGGTGGTGTTCAGTGGCGCCTGTTTTGATCTAACATACGCAGGACACCACCTACTAAGCCCCCTACTGACGACAATAATTGCTTAGTCGCGGAGCCGGCGTAAGTGAGCTCTCCCTACGGAGGGCGCCAACCACGTCCGTCCAGCGACAGCCCCCATGGACTCGCCGATACCGGTGACCCTGACGGAACCAAACCAAGACCACAAACGTGAAGAGGACATCGAAATTGAGGTTACCATGAGAGCAGGGCATGAAGGGCCACAGAATTTGAGACTTTTTTTATGCTGATCGATGAGAATGAGGATGATTAAGATGATGCTAGGGATTTCCATTTAGGTCTGAGACTACATGACAGAGCTGTACTCTACGCTTCCTTTCATAATATATCCCGGTGTCAACCAGGCCCGAGAGATACAGGCACCTGCAGTGTTGGTCAGGAAATTTGAACAACACTCTCAAAAATCCATTAAGTGGATGAAACTCGACTGTGTGGTCCCAGTCTTCCAACTGAGTCTGCAGCAAACTCAACTCTTGGTAGGAGCCGGTTGGGGCAGAAAAACCCACATGACTCTGATGGGATTCGAACCCATGACCTCCCAGCCGGGAGTCCGCGACGCTAACCACTTCGCCACGGCTGCTGGTAACACATTTAAAACATTGTTGCTACAGCTCCGCCCCAAAACGTTGACAAACAAAACACAGGACAAAACATGACGCGTTTCAAACTCTTAGTTCTTCTTCAGGCAAAATACACAACACTCAGGACACCGGAAATGTGTTAGCAATCACATTATCTTCATCCAATTTGGCGCAAGGTCGGCGTTAAATGAATACTGTTTGAACACGTGCATTCTATAACTGTCATCTTTCAACAAATTCACCTTCAAATTCGTTGGTGCTTGTTCAAATTATTTAAACGTTCAGCATTCTGCGAAAATTAACCAATTTAATGTTTGCGACATTGACAATTTTTAGTGTGAACTTTCCTTTTTTTCTCTGAATTCATCTCTAAGAATACATTATTTACATTGCTTTCATTCACAACATGGCCCCGTTTTATTCCGGACCTTCCAGTTGCAGCCCATGGCACAAGCAATCCACAAGGAGAGTAAATGCCAAGTCGTCATCAGGCACTCGACCAGAGGAGGACACTGGCACTGCTGCCGAAACTTTTTTGATGGTGGTCAGAAGTGCCTGTTGTTATTGTGACGTTGTGTGAATCAGTTTGCGCGCACCGTAGATAATTCTTTCATTCTTTACTGCTATTTGTACTTGCAAGGCGCACTCTTTATTCTTGTCATCTAGGCGATTGTGTGAACGTAATTTTTCTTTCTTTTCTCCTTTTTTTTCTTTCGCTCTGTGTCCGTGTGTTCCGAATCTAGAACTTCAGAACTCTCTTACCATAGTGACTGTTTAAGGTAACCTGCTGCCAGACTGTTGCGATCATCGAAGAGAATCAGTATCATATCATGCTTCCTTGCCAGCTTTGTTTGGATATCAATCTGTATGTTCGCACCTGTAAATACAATAGTTAAACTTATGAACAGAAATGAAAACTATCTTGTCCTATCAACGTGACGTAATTAATTTACTGTATCTAAATCAACATATTACGTCATATTGAGAGCTGTTACATATACCTGGAACAGTTGAGAGGTTAGCGATCAGACATCAAGACCTATTTACTGGTGCTGTTAATATTTTCCTAGTTTTACCTATATATTCGTACTTTCAATTTTTCTTTCATTTGCAAAGGAAACAAAATATAAAAGAGTGGAAGGAACCATCTTTGTCTTCCTCGTATCATCAGTTCAGCCATCTCTGGGTAGACTTTTTTTGTAGTCATCGTCGAGGGGGGTCATGCTGGTGAGTCTGGAGTGACGAGCCATGCTTCAGGGAACAGACCAGATGTTTGTGGTGTCCATATATCTCTGTTGCGGTATCCGTCAACCTGTTTTGTATTTATTCTTGTCACGGCTTCACTTGGGTATGGTTGCTGCTGAACACGAGATGGATATCCATTTCCATTCGTTATTGAACACTTGTATTGCCACATGTTCTTTCATTTAGTAATGTGCTGGGTAGGCGGATGTCCATATTCGTGTTGATTACACGTCTGCGGTTTCGAAATCCTATTAATATGTCGCCTTATGGAGTGAACCACTGACACATGGACATCGTGTGTCAGATGACAGTTACGGATCCGTCGAGTTAGTGAAACGTATTTACGAAATGAGATGTCATTTGCAAATTATAAATCATGTATTTCGACAGACACGGACAGTTGAATAACTGTCCATTGTCACAAGGAAGGCGCTCCAGTGATCACTCAGCGAAGTGAAGATTAGAAGACATTTGTGCTTCCCATCCTATGTTGCAGGGGAGACCTTTCTTCTTCTTTTCGTCATCACATCTATACTTCAGCCCATTTTTTCGTCGTTTTATCATTCTCAGCGTTCTCCAACGCGTTTTGACGTCTTCATCTCTCTGTGATGTTTCCCATCATCTCCCGGTTCCTGCGTCTGCGTACACATGGACTGTCCTACACGTAGGGTGTTCTCCAGAACACTGATGAAGTGACACTGTTCCCACAACACATTTCTTAGCCAAGTCATATATATATATAAATATATATATATATATATATATATATATATATATATATATATATAATATATATATATATATATCTATATATGTGTGTGTGTGTGTGTGTGAGTGTGTGGTGTGTGTGTGTGTGTGTGTGTGTGTGTGTGTCTGGAAATACCGGTTTCTGACCAGGAGTTAGTGAGTTTCCTCCCTATTGGAGGTTGTCCCCCCCTTGAGACTATAAACTTGCTGAAGGCTCATTTTGAGAAGCATTTTATTATTCCCCATTCACCCACTCAAGCACATACTGATAGTTAGGCAGAATTTGCTACCACTGCAGATATGAATGCTTATCTCCCCCACTTTTCTTCAATGTAATACATAAGAGCAAGCTTTGTTTATATATATATATATATATATATATATATATATAGTATATATATATATATATATAATATATACATGCATATATATATTGTGAACAGTAATCTCTTTGTGTCCATATCTGTCCATCACGTTATATATTCTAATTATCCCTACATCTTCTGTTGTCATCATCTTCATTGTGTGCGTGTGTTATTATGTCTATGTTTGTCCACTAATTGACGTGTGCATTCAATATCATTTAAGCGTAAACAAGCTTTTCGACCTTTGCAAAAAACAAATCGGATGTGGGTTTGAAAATACTAACATGGATGATAAATTGAGTGCGGATTTAAAAAAAAAAAAAAAAAAAAAAAAAAATAAAAATTAAAGCCATGTAGGTGTCTAATATCATCTGGCGATGAAAAGACATTCAAGAAACCACAAAAGTGAACTGAAATGACCACTTCTGTTAACTTATTAAAGTCTCGCTAACATTATTACTCAGCATAAACTATCTCAAGTAATGCCTGCAGCTCTGCCTGTCATGGCTGAATTCTCAAAATGACTACTACACAAATACTGCAGAGCACTGACTTGAGTCAAGTTTGCATACTCATCCTCACGCACTCCCACCTGAGATTCTTAAACTTCATACCTCTCATGGCCAACCCTTTCTCTTCCTCATCACTGAACGTGACTGTCGCATAATTCGCACACCCAAACCTTATTGTATACACCTGGGGGACATGTCTGTCGATGTGATCCGTTTCCCATCAATTTCCATTTGTACAGTTCCATTCTACCTCACTACAGCCCTTTCAAAGTTTTGAATTTGTCTTGCCAGTTTTAATTCGTTTATTTTCCTGCCATCATGAGCAATCCGTAGCCGGACAGATGGGTTCCAGCACCTATATTTCTTGCTCGCTGGACACATCAGTGCGTTTCCTCCCAAGCCATAACACTGCCAGAGTCTCAACGTCTACTTAACGGTAGGCTTTTCTGGCAATTTCTTGGAGGGGGGGGGGGGATGGGGCTGGCCGTATGACACAACTTGAATTCTCAACACTAGAACTGGAA
>JADBJO010030400.1:2500-17940 GCA_016801955.1 Conus betulinus | reverse complement strand
TTTCCATCGCAAACACAGAAACGCACTGAAAAGGAGGTAGTCGTACAGTTCGGACCTCACAACCAATGCTCGCAACGACCCGGGCCGTTATGAAGACGGAAGGACGATGAGTATGTAAGGAATTCTGAAGGATTATTAAGGATGATGTAAGGGATTATGTCGAGGGATTATGTGCGGATTTATGTGAGGATTATGTAAGGATTTATGTAAGGAGTCTGTAAGGATTATGTGAGGATGGAGGATTATGTGAGGATTAGTGAGGATTATGTAAGGATTATGTGAGGATTATGGAGGATTATGTATAGTAGATTATGTGAGGAGTTATGGGCGTTTGACTGACTGACTGTGACTGCCCATTCCCCACCGAGAACAAGGTTTTCAAGTGGTCCTCTGATGTAAAGGTGCCTGGAATTTTGTCCAGAAATCAGACAGCTCACAAGACAAACGATCAAAGTGAAAAGGGGCAACGACATGCAGCACTCCAGCCAAAGAAAAGTCTTGATCGGAGGAACTGTCGAGGCGCGCACCGTCTCTTCCTGATCTGACGGTTGGAGGTCTTCACCCGGTTGGACTGTCACACCTGCTGAGACTAGACGCGCGGGTGGGGGGAGAGTGGCGGCGGTATTATAGGGATTTGAAAAAGTTCCAGACAAGCTCTCTCTTCCCTCTCACACCAAGCCGCCTCCTCATTGTCTTGTAACACGCAGACACACCTGAAGGTGCCCTTTGAAAAACAAGATACCAGAACTACATCCTGCTGATGGCTAGCTAGTGTATATTCGCATAACCCGCTGGGAGTGAGGCATCGGTGTACTCCTCCACTGTCCCCTGATCTGTAGGGAATGACAGCCGGCCCACCGACGACCTCACACCAACACCCCACCCCCGCACCCTCTCACCTTTTCCTTCTTATTGTTATCATTATTATGAATACCTATATAGCTCCTATTCTCGGCTAGAGACCAAGCTCTCAGCGCTTTACAACCCACACTCGTTTACACAAGGGGCTGCCTTACCTGGGTAGTGCCGACTGAAGAGAACTGCCAGCTGGCGCTGCATTCAGTCGTTTCCCGTGTCATCCAGTCAGTATCGTTCAATATCGTTCACTTGATTTCCTTACTTCCTTCATTCTTTCCATTTCTTACGCAGGGGGTGCATGCTATGTGTAACCGTGTCATCAAACATACCAACGGCCAAAACTGACCTTCTCTTCCGAAAGTTGGTGGTGGGATTTTACGCGTGTGCAAGATGTTACGCGTGTGCGTGTCACACACGGAACCTCGGTTTATAGTCTCATTCAGCAAGACAGCTCCCCCCCCCCCCCCCCCCACCCCCCCCACCCCCCCCCCCCCCCAGTTACCCCATCCTCATTACCTATATCCGCCCACCATCTCCGCTTCTACCCCAGCTGGTCAGAGTCTCTGTTTGAGAATGCATTGATGACATCATTACAAAATAAAACTGCTTCCTACTACCCTTCCCCTTCCATGAAAGAAGTATTCGACCATGATGTTAATCAATATCACTGCCATCGTCATTACCATCAAAATCATTCATCATCATCATCATCATCATCGTTGTTGTCGTCATCATTCATCATAATCATCATCATAATCATCATCATCATCACCGTTGCCGTCGTCGTCGTCGTCGTGTCGTCGTCGTCATCATCATCATCATCATCATCATCCCAATCATCATCATCATCATCATCATCATCATCATATCATTATAGTTATCCACTGAGCAAAATCAACGAGAATGTATGAGTGGTGTGTGTGTGTGTGTGTGTGTGTGTGTGTGTGTGTGTGTGTGGTGTGTGTGTGTGTGTGTGTGTGTGTGTGGGTAAGTATGTCTGTAAATGAATACGGGGGTTCATGTGTAGGCATATGTTTATATGTGTCTGTGTTGTTTTTATTCTATTTTTTCACAAATAGCTAGAAAATATAATAATAATAATAATGTATAATACTTATATAGCACATTTCTTGTTATACAACTCAATGCGCTTACATCCAAGTTTTTGTGAAGAAGAGCGAAGGGTACGAGAGCTTTGGTAGGTGCAGAGAGAGAGAAGAGAGATAGTGAGGAAGAGATTCATTGAAGTGGCGGAAAGCAAGAACTGCCAGTTTAAATTGCCACGATACTGTATGGGAAGCCAGTGCAGTTCCATCAGCATGGGAGTGATGTGCTCATACCTCCTCCTCTTCAAAACAAGTCGTGCAGCGCTATTTGGACTCTCTGCAGCCGAGCAATCTGTTCTGCGCGGGAAGCCCAGCATAAAACAGAGTTGCAGTAGTCCAGTCTTGACATCACCGTGGCACAGACTAGCCTGACAGCTACTTCCCTGGATATAAAGCGTCGGATGGAAGCAATACGTCTCAGCTCTAAAAAAGGATGAGCGACAGACTACAGATATTTGATCTGCATGGTCAGACACTGATCAATGGTAACACCAAGGTATTTGACAGAGTGATTGAAAGGCAATTCAGTGCCATCAACAACCATTGACTCTGACTCAACGAGTTTGAGGCAGGAGGAGGTTCCAACGGGCATGACTTCAGTCTTTTCACAATTAATTTTAAGCTTATTACTTGTCATCCATTCCTGCACACTGCTGATACACCGAGACACCCCAGATTGAACAGAAACAAATCATCAGGTGTGCCACTCTTAGAAAGCTCTGTGTCATCAGCATACTTGTGAAAATCACAATCATGGTCCGAGAAACAACACTGGGCCAATACTGACCCCTGTGGTACTCCATATAAAAGAGGGACGAAGTAGACCTTACACCACCCACAACCACCGCCTGCGACCTATCTCTGATGTATGATTCGAACCACTGAAGAAACTATCCCATCAACACCAAAAGTGACCCTAAGCCTTTCAAGTAAAGTAGTGTGATCTAGCGTATCAAAGGCAGCACTCAGATCAAGCAAGGCTACGAGAGAAACAAGTTTCCTGTCGGATTTGCACAGTAAAACAGTCGAGTACGCTCAATACAGCAGTCTCAGTGCTACGATTCTTCCGATAAGCAGACTGACAGGCCTCAAGAAGACCATGGTCTGAAAGATGGAGTCTGAAGCTGCTTCAGCACAATTCTTTCAAGGATTTTGAGAGGAATGGGAGGTTGGACACCGTCTATAGTTCTTTAACTTATTAAGGTCTAGTCCTGGCTTTTTCAAGAGAGGGGGTAACGATTGCCTGCTTAAACTGAGGACCAGGCACTATGCCTGACGAGAGAGATTTGTTTACAATGTTTGTGTACTCACGGGAATCAAATGAGAGGTACACCATTTAATTAAGGAGGGAAGTAGGGATGGGTCAAGGACACAACTTTTGCTGGAGGATTCATTTATGAGATCGGCGATCAGTTTTCATCCACTGGATTAAAAAGTACAAAAAAAGGTGGTCCCACAGTATTTATCGTAAAGAATATTTAAGTATTATTGTGTTTAATGTCTGTGTGAAAATCTCTGCCGCACTGTCCTCTTTGGCGCATATATGTATTTCTCCTGTCACTTGAATAAAATGTGTTTCTTTCAACAACAACAAAAAAAAAAAAAACAAAAAGGAAGATTCAAAAAACCAAAAAATCAAGGAGCATTTTTGAAAAAAATGTTTGGGCAAATCAGCGACCCCCCCGCTCCGCCCCCCCCCCCCCCCCCCCAATCCCCGATCCACCGACAACTGTCTTCTTATCAGTCATGCACACCAGGGTTGTGGGGAAGGGGGGGGGGGGGGTACCCAGAACTATTACCTGTCTGCCTCTGGGACTCCTATCGTCCGCTACACACTGCAGGATGGTGGGCAGGCATAGATAGGGAGCCATGGCAGAGAACATAGTGCCGCCTTCCTCACACCACCACCACCATCACCATCACACCACCACCCAGCCTCTGATACGAGCGAGTAAGTCATCTGCCGGTTGTACAGAGTCTAACCTAGTCATGCGTCTGGACGGCGGTCCTTCTTTGGAGGAGTTACTGAGAACCCGCAGCGAGGTATAATTCATTCTGCAATGGCGTCCGATTTCATGTATTTCGTTTCGTTTCATTCATTTTTCTTTCTTTCAACCTTCCTTCCCTCCTTTCTGTCTTTCTTGTTTTCTTTATTTTTTCCCTTTCTTTTTCCTTCCTTAATTCCTTTCTTAACCCATTCCTTCTTTCTGTCTGTCTTTCTTTTTTTTTTATTTTCTTTTTTCCTTCTTTCTCTCTTCTTCTTTCTCCGTTTCCTCCTTCTTTCTTCTTTCTTTATTTCTTTCTGTCTTCTTTCTTTCTTCATTCTTCCTTCCTCTTTCTTTTTTCCTTTCTTTCGTTCTTTCTTTCTCTGTTTCTTTTCTTTCTTTCCTTCTTTCTTTCTTTTCTTTCTTTCCTCCTGCTTTTTTTTCCCTTTCTCTCTCTCTTCTTCCTGTCTGTCTTTCTTTCTCCTTTCTTCCTTCCTTCTTTCTTTCTTCCTTCCTCTCTCCTTCAATCTTTCTTCTTTCTTTTCTTTTCTTTTCTTTCTTTCTTTCTTTCTTTTGGCATTTCTTTTCTCTTCTTTTTTTTCTTTCTTTCTATCCTTTTTCTCCTCGCCGCCAGAGCCCTAAGCACACAAATACAGAAATACCACCGAGAGAAGCGAAGCCGACACATCTGTTTGTCAGGGCTTGGGATTCGCCGGTCTTGTCTCCCGCGATTCTGCTCGTCTGTAGACCAAAGGAAGGGGGTCAGGTTACTTTCCTTCCAGTGGTGGAAGAACGGAATGGCCGGGTTCGAAACTACCCCTTTCGTTATTACCTCTGTGTGTGTGTGTGTGTGGGGGGGCGCGCGGTGCCGGCCGGGTGTGAGTGCGTGTGCTGTGTGTGTGTGTGTGTGTGCGCGGTGCGCGCGAGCGCACGTGCATTGTGTGTGTGGTATATGTGTGTGTATGTGTGGTGTGTGGGTGTGTGGTGGGGGGGGGGTGGGTGGGTGATCTTGCTGATCTGACTAGCATTTCTTGCCAAACTGTTCAATTCATGCGCCCCATGTAAAACCATTCTGTAGTAATCTCACCCGAGACCTGTCCGGAACATTGGATGTGGGGGGGTATGAAGAAAATCAAAATCCTGATCGATCTGGGTTAGCTTCTCGATATCACGCGCGCGCACGCGTGCGCACACACACACACGCACACACACACACACAAACACACACACACACACACACACACACACCACACACACACACACACACACACACACACACACACGCACACACACACACACGCACACATACAACACACACACACTGCATGCATACATACATCATACATACACACCCACGCACGCATGCATGCGTGCACGTGCTCATGCAGACATGCACACGGACGCAGACACACATTCTGAGACCGAACGGCGCACGGTTTCGCTGCGGCGGATTCAGTTTGAAATTCCAGATGGAAAGAGTATACAAATTCTGGGGGGAAAAAAAGTGCAAAGCGTACCGACGAATTAGTGATAATCATGTCACCGAAGGTCAAACACATTTTAATTAACTGCATAACATCAACTCAGCGAAGGAGAACAGAACACGAGTTTCCGTCGAGTGTGTGTGGATCCCCAGTGACAGACCCAAACCAGTTTGGGCCCCTGCGTGTCGTGTTGTTGTTGTTGTTGTTGTTATGTTGTTGTTGTGTTGTACCCTGGCCTAAAAGACTCCTGGGATCATCCAAACAGCCGAAGTACTTGAACACTATGGTACAACTATGCATCAGCTGGGGATGAGAACATTACGTGTGTGGCCGTTTTTTGATACCCCGCCACGTGGGCAGCCACTCTCCGACTTCGGGGAGTTTTCGTGACTGATAATGTTATGCTAGGAGCTTGTCACGACTGAAGACAATCCCCGGCATAACTATGCGGAGCATAACAACATTTTGATGCAGCCTTGGTGTGTTCTAGTCTGTGTCACTGGCCTGACACAGCCTTAAGCCCATGCGTGTCTTTTTTCACTCTTGTGTCAGTTACCGACAGCCAAGTTGGCAAACACAGGGCCTCCTTAGGACTGTGACCACGCGGGTAAACTAAGGTTTCATCCTGAAAACGACCAAACAACGAAGCCAACTGTGGATCAACGAACGACAAAATCAGTTAATGACGAAGCAGCTGATCTATTGACGTCAGTAAAGTGGAATAAGATTGGCTGTGCTCAGAACTCGAGGTCTTCCTGATGTTTTCCTCCAAGTTAGAAAAAACGTAAAGAATTAATGAAGAAAAAAAATGCATGTTACAAAAAAGTACATAAAAATGTCAAAGAGCAATGTGATTCTGCCCAATGGGCAGGTAGAATACACTCTAGACAGCGTGTACGATTGTCACTATCTAGTCACCAGACTTACAACATCAAATAAAGGCCAGTGTGTCCAGATTGTGACCAGAAAAACTGTAAACGAATTTCCAAAATGAGGTCGTAGAACTGTCCATTTAGGTAGAAACACAGTAGACGACAGTAAAGTAAAACATTTTTCTTTTAAAGCAGAATAAAAGAGGTTGTCAGAAAAGAGTAAGAAACTAATAAGAAAAAAAATCGATTGGGGGGGGGGGGGGGGGGGGGGGGAGGGGGGAGCAATTTGTACTAAAAGAATCCAAGCCGTCCTCTCTGAAGACCGTACGGCGGTGATACAAGTCTGTCAGCAGAACTGAGTATCTCGTGTGCGGAACCATGTTGTCTGTGTCAATATTGTTCATTGCCACATGTCAACAGCGCCCCTATGCTGCTGTTTTACAGTGCGATCCTATTCGCATTCTTTTGTCAGGGTGTGGGGTTCCGTTGGAGCCATTTTGACAATGCGCAATGGCTGTTAAGTCCTGTGTCTCGCTTTCCAGTCAGATCAGATTGTTACGCTGCAGTGATGAAGAACGATATCAGACACAAAGAAGCTCTCTCTCTCTCTCTCCTCTCTCTCTCTCTCTCTCTCTCTCTCTCTCTCTCTCTCTCTCTCTGATGTGATGGTGTGGTTTGGAATTCACTTCCACTGCATTTCCGATGCCCTCAAAATGCTCAATTCTCCAGGGAAAAAAAACACAACTAATGACACATTTCACAACTGATCATTACTATTAGAGACAAACTACATGTACCAGGGTACATCTGTTGTGCTACATATTTAAACAGTTGCGCCGTTCCTTCTCTTCTAACGTTTTTTTTTTTTTTTAACAAGGTAATGAGAAATGAGAGATAACTGTTTACTCTTGGTTTGATCAATGACTGTAATTATATGTGATGAATGAGTGCTGTGGTCACCGATTCTATTGGTGCATTGTCACTAATTGATTAATGTCCTCAAGCTATTGATCTCTTGAAGCACTGTACCTATTCGGTGTTAAAGGTGTGTTCTGATTACTGTTGATTTTGTTTGTGTATTGTTGCTGTGTGTTCAATATCCATAGTAACATTTAGCATATGAGCATTTTTGGTAAATGAAGAGGGAAATATAATAATAACTCTCGCTCTCTCTCTCTCTCTATTCTCTCTCTCTCTCTCTCTCTCTCTCTGCGTGTGTGTGTGTGTTGGTGTGTGTGGTTGTGTGTCCTGTCTGTCTGTCCCTGTCTGTCTGTCTGTCTCTCTCTCTCTCTCTCTCTCTCTCTCTCTCTCTCTCTCGTTCATTTGATAACTAACAGGAGGATCGCTTTCTCTATGTCTGTGTGGTGCAGAGATTTTCTTGCTTTGTAATCAATTTCTTTATTCTTGTTTGTTCCTTCAATCGCTTTTTTTTTCTCTTTCAATTCATCCACGTGTCAGTGTTAATGGAAGAACAACTCATCGATGCATTTTTCATATATTTGTGAAGGTGTGTGTGTGTTTGTTAAATATTTTGTAAGAGTTAGTCGCTAGACAGGCTTAATTAGTCCCTCAGCGGGGCAAAGGGCCGGATGAAAAGAAACATGTTGTTTATTTCTCTGTTACCCTTGGAAATAAAGATTACCATCATTATCATCATCATCATCATCATCATCATCTCTCTCTCTCTCTCTCTCATTATTTCACAGGCGCGCACGCGCACACGCACACACACACACACACACAGTCTCTCTCTCTCTCTCTCTCTCTCTCTCTCTCTCTCTCTCTCTCTCTCACACACACACACACACACACAACACAGTCTATCTCTCTCTCTCTTCTCTCTCTCTCTCCTCTCTCTCTCTCTCTCTCTCCTCTCTCTCTCTCTCTCTCAAGCACACACACACACACACACACGAGTTTCCCTCCCTCTCTCTCTCTCTCTCCCTCTCTCACGCACACACACAGTCTCTCTCTCTCTCTCTCTCTCTCTCTCTCTCTCTCTCTCTCTCTCACACAATGAATAAGCTATAAACAGTCAGCGCCCAAGGCGCGCACGTGTCTGCCTAAGCGTGTAAAGTAAGCCCACCCCCACGCCCTGCCCTTTACACACACTCTTCCTCACACCCCGTCTTTTCTCCCCCTCCCCTCTTAACCCCTACCCCCTTCCTCGTCTAGTGACGTCATCATTTTGGAGAGAGAGAGAGAGAGAGAGAGAGAGGAGAGAGAGAGAGAGATGAGTGTGGTCCCGGTGAGCCCCGTCTGCAGAGCGTTATCTCCCTTCTACATCCGGTTAGTCGCCATTTTCTTTGGGTTTTCTTCCCCTTCCTGTTCCTTTCAACCACACCTCATTTCCCGTCGCCCAGTCTGTCTCCTCCTTTGTTGTTTCGTGTGTGGATGGAGGAAGAGGGTGTGGTTGTGGCAAGGGAAGTTGAGGAGCGGGGAAGAGGGGGGGGGGGGCAGTAGGAAAGAAAGAGGCCGACGAAAGGGGAGGCTGCCACTATATGGTGCTAAGCTTAATTTGATTGTAACGTCTTTGGTGGTAGTAACAATTTTTCTTTATACAAAAATATATCTCTCTCATACATATATATATATATAGTGTATATATATATAATGTTGAACAATTAAGTAGTGGGGAAAAAAAAAGTGCAGGCTAACAAATCTTCCGTCGACGAGATGGATATGAGTGGTAGGTGGGTCCTCTAGGGGAAGGACTTGGAATAATTTCTCATGAGAATTATCTTAACATTTCACCTACACCCTCTCTCTTACTAGTGGTGGAAGGAGCAACTTTCCGGTACTAGTCATCAAAGAAATTTTTATTTGTTCCGGGTATTGATAAAATACGGAAGAATGGCTCTGAGATAATTTCCTTAGGCCTGTACTCTTAATTAAAAGTACTTATAGCTCCGAGATACAGAATTGAAGAGAGAAGTTCAAACATTCAACATTCGATTGAACAACAGGGAACTGACACAAGTTAAGTGCACTTTCACACATCAACTTTTATTACTTACACATAGATAAGAAATGGCATGTCACTTCCATAGACTGGGTTTCAGTTCTCATTGGACTACCACAATGAGGGGCCCTTCCTCACTCCTACTTTACTCGCTTGCACTCTGTGCAGCAAGCTTAAGTTGGCATACAGGGGTTCTGTCTAAGTTACACTGAATGTATATGGTTATTATACATCCACTCCGCTTGCTAACACCCAGTGCTGTAGCCAGAGTGGTACTCATAGACAGGTTCTCACTGTTTCATCATAAAGTGAGGGTAGGGTCTGATGGGTTTGAGTCCAGGTGGTAAGCAAACTTAGCTTTGCTTCAGAGAGAATAGTTGATCTCTCCTGTGGCTGGTGACTGCCCCACTGGTGTAGATTGGTTGTCTGGTGTTGCCCCGGTTTACAGTGAAGCCATGGTGTCTGGCGTTCCCCTGGTTTCTGGCGAAGTCCCAGCTTCTGGTTCAACCACAATGTGTAGCGTGACCAGGATCCCAGTTCTGTGATAAAGAGAACTTGATCTGTAGATGAGAATCTGGTGGCTGGTCTGTTGAGTGCACACATTTTACCCTTTTCCTTTCTGAGGAGGCTGTGAGACTATCCATCTCCACTTTTGTTATGGTACTCAGTTGCTAGCTTACAAAAGGGTAGGAGGCAGGCTAATACAATGTTACACAGTTGTAGTCAAACAACTCTTCCATGTTTCTTATGAATTAAATCACACTGACTTGGGCTATACTTAGTCCAAGTACACATGTGGTGTAGACTTAAAGTCACACACTACAAATCTTCCAATAATCACCAGTATTTATAAATCAGAGTAGCAGTTTTTTTACCCTAGCACAGGCATACTGTTTTCTGGATCAAAATTAATCATTGAATTATTATCTTAACAGACAGAGTTGCATACTGACAAAAGTCAGGGTGCACACAAAGAATAGTGGTCAGATTGTTAACAAAGAATCATAACCACTGGGAGAGAGCTTTTGCCATATGATGGCAAGCAAACTACTACACAGAATAATCATTCATCAGTTTGATAAATGTTGCTAAGCATTTGTACAAAGTTACAATGTTAACACACACAGCATACATAAAATCAATACATAGATTCAAAAATGTGTAAAACAGAGTTAAATGTTGCTAAGCATTTGTACAAAGTTACAATGTTAACACACACAGCATACATAAAATCAATACATAGATTCAAAAATGTAAAACAGAGTTCCAACTCACTTCTCCTGGGAATGAACAGTGAAAGAGACTGGAGGTCAAGGAGTACTAGGCCTTCCCTAATCGTCTCTTCCGTCTTCCTCTGTTCTTGACTACAGGCAGTCCTGAGGGGTCAGTGAAGTTGTGCCTCTGCGTGTCTGGTATATGAATTCCTCACTTGCCGAATCAAATTTTGACAACCTGTCATTCACCCATCAGGGGTGAGAGGGGGGAAGGGATTTAGTCTTGTCACCAATCGCCTCGGAAATTGTTTGAACCTAGTCGGCACCAGTTAATTTATGCATCCGTATAGGTATCCGCGAGCATGGGTAGGTGTCCGCGAGCATGGGGACTGTAGGTATGAAAGGGGAGGGGGGTGGAGGGGGGGTGGAGAAGGGGGTTTTGACGACTGCTTTTGTGTCAATTAGGCCGCACGTAGCTCAGGTGGAGGGGGGGGGGGGGGTGGTGGTGGTGGCGGTGAAGAGAACA
Source organism: Conus betulinus (assembly GCA_016801955.1). NCBI lineage: Eukaryota > Metazoa > Mollusca > Gastropoda > Neogastropoda > Conidae > Conus > Conus betulinus. The sequence goes on along the minus strand of JADBJO010030400.1, from coordinate 6,933 downwards.
GCTGGGTGCCTTTGTTTCACGGGATGGGGGGGGGAGGTGTGGGGGGGTGGAGGTGGTGGTGGTGGAGAGCGCGGGCAACATGCCTTTGTGTCACAGGGTCACAGGAGAGGGGGGGGGGGGTGGGGGTGGTGAGACGTTGCTGCGTAGTATCGCACAGCATGGGGAAAATGAGAGTTGAGGGGGGGGGGGGGGGGGGGGGGTGAGCGGGGGGGGTGAGAGGTAGGGAGAGGGGAGAGAGCGGTGATAGATTTGAAATCTATTCTTGGGTTTGGTGTTTTAGTGGGACGGAATGGAGTCAGAACCAATGTTAACTCTGAGAGAAAAATCCCCCTGTGCCGAAACGGCCTGGCGGAGATGCGAACCCACAACCCCAAGATTCCCAGTCCAGCGCTCTACCAACTGAGCTATTCTGGCCACCATCGGCACCCCCTTGACCCCAGTGGTATGGGCATCAGGCACAGACAGCATGGAAGATGACAGGAAGTGGGAAAAAAAAAAAAATAGACAACTGTCACTTCTAGCATAGGCTACCCCTTTCCCAGAAATGGCCCACCGGGTCAGTTGGGGCATCAATAAAAACAGGTTCTGCTTGGACACCAGTGAGATTCCTGTAGCGGCTACGACTCGGCACAACTTTTTTTTTTTTTTTTTTTTGGTATGGGTCTGAAAGGGTTCTCGGGACAGCACAGACCTTGGCCAAGATCAGACCGATCCTGGATCCGTCACTTGAGTCAGAGCGAAAACAAAAGTTGTTGTTTTTTCCCCCCGCCAGGGGAACTAATCCTTAGCACAGATTTAGAGATTTGCTTCCCTTTTCAAAATAATGGCATGGAAAATACGAAATGCCAAAGCTGATACCACTAAAAGAATTTTAACATTTCATAGAATCTGTATCGTTTCGTTCACCATTAGCAGTTCGTAACAGTAACTTCACAGTGTTTATGTCCAGTTGGAATGTTTCCTCAATAATCCAGCTGAACGGATCATGGATCTGTTTTTGATCCGGATCGGCACTAAAGATCCTCACCAAAATGCAATGGCTGCATTCTACCTTTCTACCAAGCTAGATTGAAATCATTTTCGTTTGTTTGTTTTTCGTATGTTTGCAGGGGGGGGGGGGGTTAATTCATAGTTGTTGATTTTTTTTTGTTTTTGTTTTTGTTTTTTTTTTTTTTTGGGGGGGGGGTCTTTTCTTTTGTTTTTCGGGGGGAGGGGGGGGGGTTCAAGTTTGTGATAACATTGCTACACAGAGTCTGGACTTTGTCGTCTTGGTGACAGACAGACAAACCAACACACAAACTGAAGATACCGAGCGAAGGAAAAACGTTAATACTAAGAAAGCAACAGCAGAAATCAATATTCCCTACAACAGTGACAACACCGACGTAGAAGAGCAATGACGAAAGACAGTGCCGCAACACCCTCCACAGTGACCACGGATAGTAGCCATTGAGACAGCCACGTTTGTAAGGCGGGTACGTACGCGTGTGTGTGTGTGTGTGTGTGTATGTGTGTGTGTGTGTGTGTGTGTGTGTGTGTGTGTGTGTGTGTGTGTGTGTGTGTGTCTATGAGTGTGTGTGTGTGTGTGTGTGTGTGTGTGTGTGTGTGTGTGTGTGTGTGTGTGTGTGCGTGCGTGAGCATGCTTGCCGCGTGCGCGCGCGCGCGCGCGCGCGCGTGTGTGTATGTGTGTGTGTGTGTGTGTGTGTGTGTGTGTGTGTGTGTGTGTGTGTGTGTGTAAACACTGCGTGCGCCAAGCATTAGTGAGTGCGTGTGTGTGTGTGTGTGTGTGTGTGTGTGTGTGTGTGTGTGTGTGCGTGTGCGTGCGCGCATGCGTGAGTGCGTGTGTGTGTGTGTGTGTGTCTGTGTGTGTGTGTTGTGTGTGTGTGTGTGTGTGTGTGTGTGTGTGTGTGTGTGTGTATCCGTGCGTGCACGCGAGTGCGCGCACGGGCTTGTGTGTGTGGGGGGGGAGGGGGGGAGAGAGAGAGAGGAGGAGGAAGGAGGAGGAGGAGGAGATGTGGCACATTCAGAATCAGTGCCATTCACTGGCTCAGTCAGTCAGTCGTTTGCTCATGAGAGCGGCAGAAGTAGCTGAGGCAATAGTGGGAGGTGCAGTCATGGTAGCAGCGGCGGCAGCATTATCAAAGGGAGTAGTTAACCATAACTGTCAACAACCACACAAAACAGAATGCAAAACATCACGCTGGTTTCATACACAACACTGGGGACCGGAACGGCTCAGTTGGTAGAGCGCCGGACTCGTGATCCTGGGGTTGCGGGTTCGAATTTCGGTACAGGGGGATTTTTTCCCTCGGAGTCAACATTGGTTCTGACTCCATTCCCCATACAGTCCTTCGAATGAGACTATAAACCGAGGTTCCGTGAGTGAACGCACGCACAACATCTGGCACACACGTCAAATCCCATCACCCAACTTTCGGGAAGAGAAGGTCAGTTTGGCCGTTGGTATGGATGGCACGCTACACATCGCATGCACCTTCCCCGAAGATGGAGTAGGGCTGCCTTAATGGCGGGATGAAAAAAAAAAACGGTCATACACACAAAACTCCACTGCCTGTTTATACAGGCAGTGTCCACAGGAGAATCAATCAGTCTGCGTACGCAGGAAGAAAGAAATGCACAATACAAAACAGTCCAGTGAATTTCGCGACGAATTTGGTTTCTTCAGACGTCAAAAACAGACAGACATAGGCACCAAACAATACTACCCCCATGTCTGTCTACACACGACAATACTCCACAGATGTCTTTATACATAACAATACTCCCACATGTCTATCCACACAAAAATACTCCCCACATGTCTGTCCACATAAAAATACTCTCCACATGTCTGTCCACACAACAATACTCCACACATGTCTGTCTACATACCAATACTCCCCACATGTCTGTCCACATAACAATACTCCCCACATGTCTGTCTACATACAAATACTCCCCACATGTCTGTCCACACAACAATACTCCCCACATGTCTGTCCACATAACAATACTCTCCACATGTCTGTCCTCACAACAACTACCCCCACATGTCTGTCCACATAACAATACTCTCCACATGTCTGTCCACACAACAACATACTCCACACGTCTGTCCACATAACAATACTCCCCACATGTCTGTCCACATAACAATACTCCCCACATGTCTGTCCACATAACAATACTCCCCACATGTCTGTCTACACAACAATACCCCCCACATGTCTGTCCACACAACAATACTCCCCACATGTCTGTCCACATAACAATACTTCCCACATGTATGTCCTCACAACTAATACTCTCCACATGTCTGCCCATACAACAACACTCCCCACATGTCTATCCACACAACAGCACTCACTCCCCACATGTCTGCCCACACAACAATACTCCCCACATGTCTGTCTACACAAACAATACTCCCCACATGTCTGTACACAGAACAATACGCCCCACATAACTGTACACAGAACAATACTTCCCAAATCGTTGTCCACAGTCTTCTGCGAAGTGTGGCTTTGTGTAGTTGTAACATACCAAGTCTGGAGAAGACATATTTCGTAAACATTCATCTGTCTGGTGTTTTTTTTTAAACGTCACCCTGAACTCTTTTTCGAGTCTGAATTTCTATGTTGGCTTACTTTCAGTTCAGTATTCTGTAGTAAAAAAGCATTAGCTGTGGAAGTTCTAATGACATTAGCTTTTGCAATAGTTTTTTTTTTTTTTTTTTAACAGCACGACCATCTGCATGGGGAAGAGAAAACACTATTTGTAATATCACAGTGTGGGGTTTTAATAAGCTGCCTGGATTTTAAAAAAAACAACTAACGACGGTATAAATGATAATGAAATAAATCTATTGATAATGTCGGCACAAACACTGCGCGCGCGCACACACACACACACACACACACACACACACACACACACACACACACACACACACACACACACACATACACACACACGCGCGCGCGCGCAAAACGTTCAGTATGGATGACAAGAAACGAGCACATAGGTCAAGAAACAGAAGAAAGGAAGACGATAATGGAGAGAGAAGAGGGGAAATTCAAAACAAAACAAAAAAAGTAGAAAAGAAGAAAGTATATATTAAAAAAAAAATGACGTTTAGAACATAAAAGTAAAAAAAAAGTAAAAATAAATAAAACCCCCAGAAACAACATCCTGCACACAAAACCAAAACAAAAAAGACGAGGAATGCAAGGGGTTGGGGGTGGGGTGGGAGGTGAGGTGAGGTCAGGAGGGGGGGGGGGATAGATGGGGGGGACGGGGGAGGTAGGTGTTAAAGGGAGAGAACCGATGTGAAGGAGAAAAAAAGGGAAGGGGTGATGGGAGGGAGGGGGGTGGGGTGGGGGGGGCGGGGTGTAAGAAGAGGGGAAGAGGTGGTGCCAACGCCTTATACCCAA
>JADBJO010030399.1:12500-17942 GCA_016801955.1 Conus betulinus | reverse complement strand
GTGTGTGTAGGTTGGTAAGCACGCACGTGAGCGCGAGGGTGTGTGGGTGGTATTGACACAGATGGAGACGGGAGATTTGAAGGTGAGAGCGAGCGCGAGGGGGGTGGAGAGCCGAGAGGAGTGAGGTGAGCCGAGGGAGGGGGAGAGCCGAGGTGAGAGAGGAGAGGAGAGAAGGAGTGAAGAAGGAGGGTGAGGAGGAGAGAGAACAGAGGAGAGGGTGAGGAAGTTGTGGTGGGGGTAGGAATGGGGCGCTCGGAGAGGAGGTACAGACAGACAGACAGACAGACAGACAGAATCAACTACGGAGAGACATTACTCCTGCTACGTATTCTTTCGCGAGTTCTTGCCCTAGCAGACAGCAGCATTTCCGATTCTTGACTCCCGGACATCTTACACATTTATCATCACCATCCACACACACCCCTCTCCCTGCTCTTCAGCCTTTGTTTTTAAAAGGGGGAGATGATTGAAGTAGACCATAGCCTCTCTCCCTCTCTCTGTCTCTCTCTGTCTCTCTGTATCTGTGTCTGTCCCTCTCTCTCTCTCTCTCTCTCTCTCTCTCTCTCTCTCTCCTCTCTCATCATCATCATGATTTCCGTTGTTGACGACAGCTTTGGTGTTGGTGAAAGCCATGTTAACCTTGTAGCTGGCAGTATACTGAAGGACGGTCACATTTCTTGTCATTTTCTGCAGATTCGCCAGGCTATGTCACTAATTTCAATGTCATCTGAGAGAGAGAGAGAGAGAGAGAGAGAGAGAGAGAGAGAGAGAGAGAGGGAAGTAACTACTTGACAATATCAGAAAAAAAAAACGAATCATTATTGAGTTCTTTCCCTTGCATTTAGAGCGCATATATTACTTCGAGACTTTCTTGCATGCACGCGCTTGTGTGTGTGTGTGTGTGTGTGGTGTGTGAGTGGGTGTGTGTGCAGGAGGGAGAGGAAAGACAACGGGAGAAGGTGTTTTTCCATCTTCTTCCCTTCCCCCAAAAGAAGTATGCGGTTTTCAGTGCACCTGTGGCTGCCACAAGAAGACAGTTAACAAAACTCTCTCTCTCTCTCTCTCTCTCTCTCTCTCTCTCTCTCTCTCTCTCTCTCTCTCTCTCTCTCTCTCTCTCTCTCTCTCTCTCTACGATTTTGACCTTGCCTTGCTATTAAAAGACTTTTGAATTGAAGCACTTGTTGCGAACACTGAAGAGGTTGCGGTGGTTGTTTTCAAAGAACACTAAACCAAGTTCCCCTTTGATTAATAAAAGAAACTACAAAAAGATTTCTTTCAATGATGTGCAAAAATTTATACCCTTCCTTTGGTACTTTCGAGAATAATATCATGTCCATGTTACCAACGATGTTACATTCTTAGGTAATATATATATATATATATATATATATATATATATATATATATATATATATATATATATATATATAGAGGCACATGCTTAGTAAAGTCTTCCTTTCCGATCTTGAAGCCAGCAGCATTTATCGTGCTGGTATTGACGGTGAACTAACTGATAAAACGGAAAAAGATTGAATAAGAGGCCAGACTGCTTAAATCTCTCTCTCTTAAATCCTCTCTCTCCTCTCTCTCTCTCTCGCTCTCTCTCTCTCTCTCTCTCTCTCTCTCTCTCTCTCTCATATATACATTATGTTAAGTGTCGAGCTAGTGCTATGGAGCTGGCCGAATTCTGTGAACTTCTCGCGGTTTAAAACACATCAATAGAACAACTCACACGACGTCTGACAACAGAAACACATGCGAAGACCCAAGCAGTGGCGATGACATGCATCACACAAGGAAGCATGTGCCCCCTCTTCCCCCTCGCACCCCCCCCCCCCCCCCCCCCCCCCCGCGCGTGCACACACACCACACACACACACACACACACACACACACACACACACCCACACACTCAATGTTGCCTGACCCTAGCCCTAACCTAAACGGATACATCAATGATGACTGTGATATTACCTTAACCCTGACCTAACTAAGCCAAACCTTAACCCTAATCCTAACTACGGACCTTACCTACCATACCCGTGACATACCAGGTGCACCCTGTTGGTGTTGGTGTAGGGAACAGCGGTATAGGGGAACAGTGGTATGGGGGAACAGCGGTATAGGGGGAACAGTGGTATGGGGGAACAGAGGTATATAGGGGAACAGTGGTATGGGGGAACAGTGGTATAGGGGAACAGTGGTATAAAGGAACAGTGGTATAGGGGGAACAGTGGTATAAGGGAACAGTGGTATAGGGGAACAGTGGTATAAAGGAACAGTGGTATAGGGGGAACAGTGGTATAAGGGAACAGAGGTATAAGGGAACAGTGGTATTGGGGAACAGTGGTATGGGGGGAACAGTGGTATGGGGGAACAGCGGTATAGGGGAACAGTGGTATGGGGGAACAGCGGTATAGGGGAACAGTGGTAGACGGGAACAGTGGTATGGGGAACAGCAGGATAGGGGAACAGTGGTATAGGGGAACAGCGGTATAGGGGAACAGTGGTATGGGGGAACGATGGTATGGGGATATAGAGGTATGGGGGAACAGCGGTATAGGGGAACAGTGGTATGGGGGAACAGAGGTATGGGGGAACAGCGGTATAGGGGAACAGTGGTATGGGGGAACAGCGGGTATAGGGGAAACAGCGGTATAGGGGAATAGTGGTATGGGGGAACAGTGGTATGGAGGAACAGTGGTATGAGGGAACAGTGGTATAGGGGAACAGTGGTATGGAGGGAATAGAGGTATGAGGGAACAGTGGTATAGGGGAACAGTGGTATAGGGGAACAGTGGTATGGGGGAACAGAGGTGTGGGGAACAGTGGTATAGGGGAACAGTGGTATGGGGGAACAGTGGTATGAGGGAACAGTGGTATGGGGGAACAGTGGGTATGGGGGAACAGCGGTGGTATGGGGGAACAGTGGTATAGGGGAACAGTGGTATGGGGGAACAGCGGTATAGGGGAAAACAGCAGTATAGGGGAACAGCGGTATAGGGGAACAGTGCGGTATAGGGGAACAGCAGTATAGGGGAACAGCGGTATAGGGGAACAGTGGTATGGGGGAACAGTGGTATGGGGGAACAGTGGTATAGGGGAACAGCGGTATAGGGGAACAGCGGTATAGGGGAACACAGTGGTATAGGGGGGAACAGTGGTATGGGGATGGGGGAACAGCGGTATGGGGGAACAGCGGTATAGGGGAAAACAGTGGTATGGGGGGAACAGCGGTATGGGGGGAACAGCGGTATGGGGGACAGTGGTTATGGGGGAACAGTGGTATAGGGGAACAGTGGTATAGGGGAACAGCGGTATAGGGGAACAGCGGTATAGGGGGAACAGTGGTATAGGGGAACAGTGGTATAGGGGAACAGTGGTATGGGGGAACAGCGGTATGGGACAAACAATGGTATGGGGGAACAGCGGTATAGGGGAACAGCGGTATAGGGGGAACAGCGGTATAGGGGAACAGCGGTATAGGGGAACAGCGGTATGGGGGAACAGCGGTATAGGGGAACAGCGGTATAGGGAAACAGTGGTATAGGGGAAGAAGAGCGGTATAGGGGAACAGCGGTAGGGGAAGAGCGGTATAGGGGGGGTTATAGGGGACAGTGGTATGGGGGGAACAGTGGTATAGGGAAACAGTGGTATGGGGGAACAGCGGTATGGGGAAACAGTGGATGGGGGAACAGTAGTATAGGGGACAGTGGTATAGGGGAACAGCGTTATAGGAGAACAGTGGTATGGGGGAACAGCGGTATGGGGGAACAGCGTTTATAGGAGAAACAGCGGTATGGGGGGAACAGCAGTATAGGGGAACAGCGGTATAGGGAAACAGTGGTATAGGGGAACAGTGGTATAGGAGAACAGCGGTATGGGGGAACAGTGGTATGACGGTAGGGGCCGGGGATGAGCGGAGGAGAGACAGCAGTAAGGGGAGAGCGCAGCGGCAGGACCCGACTCGGAAAGAACATTCGGCATCTCTTATATTTCAATGTGTCACGAACGACGAAGTCCGCCGAACAAACTACGCTGTATGTGAACCACTATATTGAGCTGCTGCACGTTTCATAGAGGCGAAGTGGCGAGTGTTAGCACTTCATAGCACACTTTTGCACACACCACCCCCCCACCCACCCACACACCCCCAACCCTCTTCAACCCCCCCCCCCCCCCCCCCCCCCCCCCCCCCCCCCCCCCCCCCCCCCCCCTTTTGTTGAATCGTTTTGCCTTTATTTGCTTCTTTCACTGTTGACATCATGAGTGCTTATTTCTTTTCTTGGAAGGTTTTGTTTGTTTTTATCGTTTGTTTGTTCGTTTACTTCTCTCTCTCTCTCTCTCTCTCTCTCTCTCTCTCTCTCTCTCTCTCTCTCAAAAAAGGTCTCTGCGTACAAGTTTAATGATGTTTTGATACAGTGCGTTTTGTTAGTTAGTAACTAGGTTGGTGGAACACTAATGGCAAGTATGAACAATGGCTATTACAGTGGAACAGCGGCTAGTATACTGGCTGGTATATCAATACTTTCAACTGTTGGGGAAAAAAAAAAAAAATACAAGAACCAACGCTTTTGTCATTCTCATCAACACGCCATCCTATCTCAGAATCTGCTCACACCCTTCAGAGGTGGATCGAGAGAACAAGCCTAGCGCTCCCGCCCCCCCTCCCCCTCCCCCGTCCCAAGCCCCCCCCCCCCCCCCCCCCCCCCAAGCTTGCCCCCCCCCCCCCCCCCCCCCCCCACCCCCTCCTCTCCCATCTGTGCTGGCCGTTGCGGGGCTTTTGGGTCAGTGACAGTGATAGCAGGGCTGTTCATCTACTGTGTGAGTTTGCCCCGCTGTTTCAGCTGGTAACGGGTGGTGTTGGTGGGGGGTGGGGGGGGGGGGGGGGGGGTAGGCAGCCTGACAGGACACGAAGGAAGACAGACTGACCCACTGACCGACTGAGCTTGCAATGAGAGAGTAGTCACTACACGAAGCGCGCGAGGCAGGGAGAAGGGATGGTAAGGATTGTGGCAGGAGGGGAGGGGTAGAGGAGGAGGAGGAGAAAGAGGAGGAGGAGAGTAAATTGACTCCCAAAGCGACAGCCTGTATGGTGGTCGGTGAAGCCTAGTGTAGTGTGTATGTGTGTGTAGGGATGGGGAGGAAGGACGATGGAGGGAGAAGTGTGTGTGTGGTGTGGGGGGGGGGGGGGGGGGGGAGAGGGGGGGAAGTGGTGGGAGGTTGGGGGTTGGGGGAGGGGGATGGGAGTGGGAAGATGGGGGAGGGGGAGAGCTGTGCTATGGGAGCTGTTGAGCTGGAGGATGGGAAGGGGGGGGGGGGGGGGGGGGGGGGGCGCGGGATGCGTCAGGTTTGGCCCCCAATCTGACCATGAAGGCGAGTGAGGGGAGAGGAGGGACGACTACAATGGAGCTGTGGTACAGATGGTGGGTTACAGTCCTG
>JADBJO010030399.1:5000-7500 GCA_016801955.1 Conus betulinus | reverse complement strand
TGACTTGTCTTTGGCTTTATGCACAAACTAAAACTTGTGCTCCTGTGACGGAGAATTTGATATACGTTCAAACATGAATTGATGTATAAACAACAAATGGACTGACAAAAGTACATTTTCACACACACACACACACACACACACACACACACACACAAACACACACACACACACACGTACTTTACATTTGTGTACAACACTAAAATATACAACGTACCGGGAAACACCCTAACAGATCAGTTCTGGCCTCATAGTTGGCCTGCTCTCACTTTACCTCATCATAAAGGGAGGCAATGCCTTACGATCTGAGTCGGAGTCCAGTGGACTCAGGGACTTCGTTCGCCCAGTGGGAACATAAGAGTTCAGGGTCAGTCTTCTGTGTGTTTGACGCCACCACTAAATGCAGCAGGCCTGCTGGTTGGTTGGTCAGTTGTCCACGTGGCCACGTAGTACCCTGGATTCTTGTTCCTGTGCTGGTCCACGTGGCTTTGAGGTGATGGGATCCCAGGGTCTGCGGAGGTTACAGAACCCGGTTCGGAACTGAGTATCTGGGGACCCCATCCTCACGAAGTCCTCACCCTTGCCCTCTGAACTTTCAGCAAACTGGGAGGTTCCAGCCGGCAAAAGTGAGATTAGCATCACTACATCACTTGTAGTTTTCTGTCTCCCGCGATTCAGTGTTCCACTCAGGTTTTGAGTTGATTTTTTTTTGTATCACGTCGTGTGTGACACAGCAAGAAACGGCGAGACAATAATTCATGGCAATGGCCCTTCATTCAAAGTTGTCGAATGCTCATGTGGTGGAATTAGATACTGGGATATATTTAGTCCAAGCACACATATGATTAGAGTCACCTACTATCAAAGTATTGAGACAATCAACAGAATTCATACAACATCTGAACGAATTTTACTATGTGTAAGCATCAAGAATTTCTATTGAAGTACAAGGCATGAAGACAAACGACGCATAGACCTAGAAACTAAATTCAGCTGACTTTTTTCTGGGGACAGTCAGCGAATTTTTTTTTTTTTTTTTTTTTTTTTTTTTGCCAGAATCTCAGACAAGAAGAGATAAACATCCCCATTCTCAATACAGGAAAACACCCGGTTTTGAGTCTAATCCAAAACAGTACGCCCTACGGAGCCAACACACTGGAGAAGATGACTGTTTCGAATCTTACGGCCTGTAGTGGGTCTCTGAAGTTTGGGGACTTGATCTCTAGTTTTACAGGTTTTCGCCAAACCATTATGTTTTCTGATTGTGTGTCTGACTGAAGTGTTATCAGAGGTAAAGTAAATGTTGCTTATAGTCCAGACGACCGCAAAGGGCTATAATTATCAGGGCTGTGGGAACATGTCGGACAATGAAACTGTTTTACAGAAAGGGGGAGCGGGGGAGAGCGAGGAGGGGGGTGGGGGGGGGGGGTGGGGTGGGGGCGTTCAGTCATTTGAAAGGAGAGAGAGAGAGAGATTCTAACCACGGGGTGTAGAGTGACATCAAACAAGTTTGAATTAAAAAAAAAAAATCTCTCCGATCTTGGAGATGTTCAGCCTTTCATGTGATGTGCTGCTATGTTACGTCGTTCTCCATGTGCATCGCACGTGCAGACAGACACCCATGGCCAGGCAACGTCCGACAGTTCAGGGGAGTCAGGTCACACACTGAAGAGGGAAGAGAAAGCACGCCCCAGCAACCTTACCTGTGATGCTAGGCTACTGTTGGGGAGGAGGGAAGGGGAGTTCCATCCGCTTGTTACAGTATGATCTGTGGAACTGCAAAACGCTGTCGTCATGGTGTCCACGTGCACCAAAGCCAGACAGCCAGACAGACCGGACCGACCGACAAGGAAGGGAGTAAAAGAAAAGGGGAGGGGTTGGGGGGGGGGGGGGGGGGGGCTGGTGGTGGGGAAGACAGGCGTTATAAAATGACGTGAACTGAAACTGATAATGCTAAGGACACACACACACACACCACACACACACACTGGTGCACGCGTTACATGTGCGCGCTGGCACATGCATGCGAACACACACACACACACACCACACACCACACACACCACACTGGGTGAAAATAGTCTAGTTCTATATTCATCTTTGGTTGTAAGCTTACATGCAGACCTAGTCTACGGACATTTTAACAAAAAACAGAATAATTCTAGAAAGAATAATTTGCTGACAGAAACAGAACGATTTCAAAGATTGGTGGAGGAAATGACTAAGAGCGGCTCAATAGCCACTTCATACAGCGTAAATCTTGGTGGAAAGCTGAACATTCTCTCTCCCCCCTCTCTCTCTCCCTTCTTCTCGCTCTGTCGTTTCTCCCTCCACCCTTTTCTACCCTTTCCTCCCTTTAACCCTACTCCCCCCCCATCCCCCCCCCCCCCACCCCCCCCCCCCCCCCACCCCCGCATGTCCAGTTTTATGTGTGTTTTTCTGTGTGTGTGTGTGTGTTGTGTGTGTGGTGTTTTGGTGGTGGTGTTGGTGGTGGTGGTGT
>JADBJO010030398.1:0-7500 GCA_016801955.1 Conus betulinus | reverse complement strand
GCATCATCATAATCATCCTCATTCTCATCGATCAGCATAAAAAAAAAAAAGTCTCAAATTCTGTGGCCCTTCATGCCCTGCTCTCATGGTGACCTCAGTTTCGATGTCTCTCCACGTCTGTGGCCTTGGTTGGTTCCGTCGGGGTCATCGGTATCGGCGGGTCCATGGGGCTGTCGTTGGACGGACGTGGTGGCGCCCTCCGGAGGGAGAGCTCACTCTCGCCGGCTCCGCGACTAAGCAATTATTGTCGTCAGTAGGGTGCTTAGTAGGTGGTGTCCTGCGTATGTTAGATCAGAACAGGCGCCACTGAACACCACTGAAGTGACTCGGCAGCAGTGCAGTGTCTCCTCCGGTGGGTGCCTCTTGACGACTTGACACTGACTGCTGCCTGTGGATTGCCGGTGCCGTGGCTGTGGCGGGACCGACCGGGCCGTGGCTGTGAACAGGGTGTCGGAATGAGCGGCGTGGGTGCACTGCCTCTGAGGTGGCGCAGAGGTTGGGACAGCAAAAAAAAAAAAAAAAAAAATGGCGAACCAAATATTGGGGAAAAAAAAAAATCATCACAACCAACAACAACATCGAGCGAAAAACAAACAACAGTTTCCTTCCTTATTTCCCTGTGGAGAAAATGGGGTGGAAGGGAAGAGAGAGAGAGAGAGAGAGAGAGAGAGAGAGAGTCAAGTCAGATTGTTTGTTATTTATCCGGCAAAGGAGGCTTTATCAGACTATGCAAAAACAGCTGCTTGTGCATATTACTACACTGCTGAACCACTGAAACACTTCAAATGGAACACAAATCTTAAAAACGTGCCCAGTAAGCAAAATATAACAACTATAGAACAAATCATGCAAAGGTATCCTGAAAAGACGGAAACTCCTTAATGCCGCGCCATGACATTAAAACCGCTTAAAAAACAAGAATCTACCAAACTGAAAATAAGCTCAACTGAGAATCGGTTGAAATGGGAATCCACCAAAAGGTATGCCCAACAAAAACAGGCGTTTTGCCATATTTATGGTGACCACTTGTGTTTGTCTGTTTTTCTGAGTATCTCATCTTTCGTGTCATTACACATTTCGTCCTCGTTCCCCCAATGCACAACTGTATCTAGGCCTTCCTATCGCAGCCTCAACACCAGCAGTCTGCGGGGAGGAATCAATCAATCAATCAATCAATCAATTAATCAATCAGTCAATCAATCATCAAGCCATTTTGAAACAACTGTCAAGAACTGTGCGCACTTTTCGTTCATATTGTGTTTGATTCGCCCCCCCCCCCCCCCCCCCCCCTAAAAAAAAAAAAAAAAAAGAAAGGAAAAAAAAAAAAGAGCAACTACAAACACGGGTTTGTTGCTGTTCAAAATTTTTTTTTACATTTATTGTAAAGCTGTAGGTGACTGCAAAACTAGAAGAAATTTATTTAATCCGTGAAAAAAAGATACGTTTTGTTTTTTTTTTTTTCATTTGAAAAGAGCGTGTTGACTTACCATCATATCCTCCTCCCAATCATGAGGAGCGCGCAGTTTGTGTGTACAGGAAACGCCACACTGAATGAAATGAGCAAAGCATGAAATAAAAAAAAAAAAAAAGCTACTTGAACTAACTCTGCCAGATAACAGGGGACAAGCCAATCACATGACAAAACAGTGCGTTTCCAGCTGTTAGGTCTTCAGGGAAGACACAACGTACACAGGCTCAATCTTAAAACAAAAAAACAAACAAAAGCCGATCGGTTTATCACTTAGAGGATGGCCAGTGGTCAGCCTCGTCAGGATGGACTGGTCAGCGACATCATCGTTACGTCCGTTGTGTGCGTACGAGCTGGAACAGACCGGGCAGAAAGAAAAGACACGAGGGAACTTCGGTGCGAACCCCAAACAACGACGCGGCACCCGGCTGACATCTGTGTCGCGCTGATTACACTGTGCGCCGGCTGCGTCGCTTAGTGTTGCTGTAACATAACGGCGAGGTATGGGGAGGGCGTACGCCTCATAGCGCCGCTGTAACATAACGGCGAGGTATGGGAGGGCGCGTACGCCTCATAGCGCCGCTGTAACATAACGGGCGAGGTATGGGGAGGGCGTACGCCTCATAGCGCCGCTGTAACATAACGGCGAGGTATGGGGAGGGCGTACGCCTCATAGGCCGCTGTAACATAACGGCGAGGTATGGGGAGGGCGTACGCCTCATAGCGCCGCTGTAACATAACGGCGAGGTATGGGGAGGGCGTACGCCTCATAGTGCCGCTGTAACATAACGGCGAGGTATGGGGAGGGCGTACGCCTCATAGTGCTGCTGTAACATAACGGCGAGGTATGGGAAGGGCGTACGCCTCATAGCGCCGCTGTAACATAACGGCGAGGTATGGGGAGGGCGTACGCCTCATAGTATTTTGTAATGACACGGGACGGAGGCGGCGTCGACGTCGACTGGGAAGAAAGCCGCCCACCCAGGGTGGACACATCAAATTTATCTCCGGGCAGGAAGCTGTCAAGAGAAGCAGACAGGGACGACCCAACGTCTATCGGCTAAATATTAAAAAGTAAACAATAAACAAACACACACACAGACACACAAACAAACACACAAGCAATACAAACGAACAAGCCAGCAAACAAAGAAAATAAACGAAGGAACAAACAAATATAGGCTAACTATTAAAAGCAAACAATCAAACACAAAAACAAAGACAAACAAACAACAATAACAAACAACACACAAACAAACGAACAAACAAAATAAGCAAGCAAGCTAACAAGCAAGCAAACAAACACACAAACAAACGAACAAACAAACGAACAACACAAACACACAAAAAAGCAAACACAAACAAACGATTTCCAGATCAATTTAAACAAGAAGATTGATTCATGTTTCTTTTCTTCCCCACACTTTTTCTCCAGTTTGGACTAGGGACAAACAGTTGCAGTTTTTGTTTGTTTGTTTGTTTTTGTTTTAATTGAGACAAGCGCAGGCTGCAAAGCCCGGATGCAGCTGCGTACGAGTCAAAATGTTAAAGAAAAAAAAAGGTTTCACCAGTCACCATCTCATTCGATGAAATACACCCAGTGCCCTCCAAACAAACAAGCAAATAACAACTAAATGACAAAATAAAGCCACAATGAAAACAGGAACAGAGTAACTAACACACCAAATAACAACAGATTCACAAAAGAATAGGTGTCAAGAATATAAAAACACACACACACACACACACACACACACACACACACACACACACACACTTCCTCTCACTCTCCCCCCCCCCCCCCAATCGCCTTTATATGAAGTAAACCATCTGAGTTCTGAGTTCTCCCCCCCCCCCCCCCCCCCCCCCACACACACACACACAAACACACACACACACACTGCGCGTAGAGAGTATAAGTATTTGTTAAAGCGCAAGGAGAAGGATTTCCACAAATCGTTTTTTACCACGAGCCGGGACAACGACGATCGCCAAAATAAGTCAAATGCTAGAAATACTAGCCCACTGATAGCCTCACACGGCAAATGTAATAAGGGTTTAGCGCAAGCCACAAGTGAATGAGTCAAGAATGCGAACACAAGCAATCTTTACACAAAGGCAAAGTACAGGTGAGATAGAGCACAAGACCTATCTTGCTTGGGCGACAGGAATTTTTTCGTGGAGCAGAGAGTGCGTCTTCACTGCAAGCGTGTTACTCGAAAAAGGAAGTGCTTTTACGCATGCCTGACATACGTCGAAAAGGGAAGTGTTTTTGCGCATGCCTGACATGCGTTAAGACTTCTGTCTTGCCGGAAAATACCGGAATAATCGCACTCCGCCACAGATTCCCTTATGTCCCATAAGAACTTTTAGATGAATTGTTATCTTCGGTGAATGATCAAAAGCAATTTTGGGAAAATGTAAATAAACTTTCATGTAAACGGAAACACGTTAGCAATTACATCACTTTGGACAACTGGTTTGAACATTTCAAAACTTTACTCGAAAAAGAAAGTGAACCAGACGAGGACGAATTGAATGTTGATGGTAATGATGTTTATTTCTACCGACCAATATCAAAGGAAGAAGTTATTTTAGCAATTAGAAAGATAAAGATTAGAAAAGTTGCTGGGCCGGATGGAGTAACTGGACAGCTGTTAAAAAATGCAGTTGATTGTGTTGCAGATTCTTTGTCACATTTTTTAACGCTTTGGTTCAGAAAGGTATATTTCCTGACAGTTGCACAGAAGGTATTGTGCTTCCCTTGTACAAAAAAGGAGATGTCAACAACCCTAACAATTACAGGGGCATTTCATTATGTAATATTAGTAGCAAAATCTATAGTACAGTTATTAATCATCGTTTACAAGAGTGGGTTGAGGAAAATAACATTACTGGAGAATATCAAGCAGGATTCAAAAAGAAACTATTCAACTATTGATCATATGTTTACTTTGTTAGCTGTCATACAAAAACAGTTCTCTTTCAACAGAAAATTATATGTTGCATTCATAGATTTTGAGAAGGCTTTTGATTCCATTAATAGGAAAATTTCTTTGGTCAATTTTAGTTAAAAATGGTATAAATGGTAATTTATACAATTGCATCAAAAGTATGTATAATAATGTTAAAGTTAAGATACGGTGTGGAACATAAACTAACTGATTTCATCATGTGCACCTATGGTATTAAGCAAGGTGACGAGTGCAATTCTGTTTTATTTTCTTTGTTTATTAATGAACCTGCCATAGAAATAATTCAAAATGGTAGGCATGGTGCAATGTTTACAACTGATTATTTTGAGCTCTTTATTTTGTTATTAGCAGATGATGTTGTACTATTATCAGAAACAGTTATTGGTTTGCAGACACAGTTAAACAGTCTGCAACGCGCAGCTTTTTCTCTTGATTTGAAAGTGAATTTAAGCAAAAGCAATGTAATTGTGTTTAGAAAAGGTGGCTACTTAGCAGCAAGAGAAAGTTGGACATATAATAATGCTATTATACCTGTCGTAAATGCTTATAAATACTTAGGTATACTGTTTTCAACAAAACACAGTTTTCACATTGGCTTGCAATGACCTGGTAAGTAAAGCAAAGAAAGCTCTGCTCTGCATTATGAGAAAACTGTATATTTTGAAGAATATTAGTTTAGATTATTGTTGAAGTTATTTGATTCACAGGTTGAACCCATTGCTCTATACGGCGCAGAGCTTTGGGGACTAGATGATGCATGCAGCCCGCCATTGTGAAAAAGTGCACCTCTTTGCGTTAAAAAAATTTTTAAAAGTTGAAATGCGAACACCCAATGACTTTGTCTATGGGGAGACCAACAGATATCCTATCTCTTTTAATCTCTGTGTAAGCTGTATCCGATATTGGTTGAAAGTAACGAAAAAATGAATGATCACAGATTACTTCGGAAAGCCTATATCATGTTATACGACCTAGATGCAAGAGACAAAAGAAATTGGGCTTCAAATGTCCGTTGCAAATTATATTAATTTTGGATATGGCTATGTTTGGATAAACCAAGGCAAGCAAAATGACAGATCAAATCTATGTGAATTTAAAGACAGATTGATTGCATGCAGGTGACAGGAATGGAACTTCCATGTGAAAAATAGTGACAGATTTACCTTGTATCGGACATTTTGTTCGGTACACGATGTCAAACTTTATCTACGAATGGATTTAGCTAAACACTTGAAATTGACAATGACCAAATTTAGACTGGGAATTTCAGACATAGCAGAACACCGGTATCGTTACAGTAAATATATACTGGGATAGACTTGACTTGTCCATTATGCAAAAATGGAAAAGAGGACGAAGTTCATTCATTTGTTTTATGTTGTTGTAAATTATCAAGTCTAAGAGCGCAATATGTACCGACAAAGTTTTCCAAGGATCCCTGCCAGTTTCGGTTAAGCCTGCTAATGGCATCTCAGAATGAAAGCATAATAAGAAATTTCTCAATTTACTTATTCAAGGCATTTCAGCTTAGATCAGTCATGACTTCGTGACGGAGCAGTCCACCCAGTTTTTCTTGTGACCTGTATAATTCTCATATTGATGTTGTTATGTTTCTCATACCCCCCTCATAAGGGGCAATGGCCTTTATATGAAGTAAACCATCTGAGTTCTGAGTCCCCCCCCCCCCCCCCAACACACACACACGCTCTCTCTCTCTCTCTCTCTGTCTCTCTCTCTTTCTCTGTCTTTCTATCTCTCTCCCCCACCACCACACACACACTAAGTCAACAAAAAATGAAGCTATGAAAATCAAATAAAGAAAGAAAGAAGGAAAGAATGCAACCACGAAATAAACAAGCACACAAAGAAATAGGGTTTCTTTGATTTCCCTGGAGAGAGAGAGAGAGAGAGAGAGAGAGAGAGAGAGAGAGAGAGAGAGAGAGAGAGAGAGAGAGTCATGTTATTATCATTCAGCGAATCACGGAAACCAAAGCTCGCCGGGGTGAGACCTGCTCCTGCCTTTTGGCATATTTGACAGCAACCACACCGTTTAAGGAAAAGATATGTACACACACACACACACACACACACACACACAATCACACACACACAACACACACACAGACAGACACACACACACACACACACACACACACGCACACACACACGTAAGACGCGCGCGTGCGCGAATGCACATACACATACTCACACACACACACACGCACGCACTCACACACATACACACACGCGCGCGCACGCCCACACGCATACAAATGTACACACACACACACACACACACACACACACACACACACACACACACACACACAACGCACACACACACACACACACACACACACATACTCGCACACACACAGACACACACACACACACACACACACACACACACACACACACACACACACACACACACACACGCACGCACGCAGGCACGCACGCACACACACACACACACATACACACACACACACACCACAAAACTGACTGGAGGACCATCCGGTACAATGTCTGTATTGGTGGATATCCTGAACGACAACGTGATGTTCCTAGCTCCATGTGAATCGTAAGCACTGAAACAAGAGACCTAAAAGAATGTGTGTGTGTGAAATTCAGATAAAGAGGAAGTGGGGGTGGGATTCGGGGGTGGGGATCCGGGGGTGGGGTGGGGGGAGGGAGGTAATCCTGCATAAAAACAGGAAGAAACGACACCGGAATGATCAAGCAGAAAGGACGCGGGCGACAGACGAGACCTGCAAGGGCGCTCTAGTGAGTTTGTTTGTTGTTGTTGTTGTTGTTGCTGCTGAAAGAGCTAGGCCTCAAGTTTTCAGTTCGGTTTCTGTCGGCCCCCTCGAGATGGACCTTGACACCTTCATGGAACGTTGGATTACCGAATGCAGCATTGTGTGAATGTTGAGGGCGAAAGTGATGATATAGGTCGAAGGGGGGGGGGGGGGGGGGGGGGGGAGGGGGAGGTGGGGGGGGGGAGGGGGGAGGTGGGGGGGAGGGGGGGCTAGGCATGTCTTCTTTTATTTTAAC
>JADBJO010030397.1:0-17943 GCA_016801955.1 Conus betulinus | reverse complement strand
GCAGAGAGAAGAGGACATGGAAGAGGGGAGGGGTGGGGGACAGGAAGAATGGATGAGAGGGTGAAAAGAGAGGTGTGGAAGAGGGGGAAGGGGAGGAGGAGGTGGGGGAGGGGTGGGGGTCTGGGGGAGGGAAGGTGAGAACTGAGGCGGCAAGGGTAGCAGAGGAACTGGATCGATATATCATGCACGCAATTGTAGAGTAGTGTTTGTTTTCAGTGATTGCGGTGTGTAAGGATTACATCATCATTATTATTATTACTATCATCACCATCATTATTATTGTCATTATCATTATTATTATTATTGTTATTATTATTATAAAGATCATCAATGTAATTACTGTTAATGTTATTGCTATGATGATGATGCTTCCTTCTGTATTGGCACAGATGCTGAATACCTCAATACGCACATTGTAAAGAGTGTCCTTTTTCAGTGTTCTGTGTTCATCATGAACTAGAACTACCGAGGACATTTGACATGTATGAACAGAAGATGTACAAACACACTGACTTTTCTCCTTTGTGTCTGACAGGGTCATACTTTGCCTCCTTGCAGTTGTTTCCTGTAAGTCTGATGTATAATATTGTACTGGTGTTGTATTGCAGTGTACTGTCTTTGTACTGTTTGTATTGTATTGTGCTGTGTTGTTTGCTGTACTATGGTATCGTCTGTACTATGTACTAAACGCTGCTAAACTCTTTCATATTGCATTGTGATGTATTGCGTTGCTCTAAACTGTAGTGTATTGCATAGTATTGTGTTGTTTTGTATTGTAATGTGTCATAGTGTAGTGTAGTGTTTTGTAGCGGATTCTATTGTTTTGTAGTGCATTGTAATGTGTCATATAGTATTATAACTTTTGTAGCGCGTTGCTTTGTAGTGTATTTGTTTTTGTGTTGGATTACATTGTAGCGTATTGTTTTGTGTGGATTACATTGTAGTGTATTGTTTTGTTGTGGATTACATTGTGGTGTATTGTTTGTGTTGGATTACATTGTGGTGTATTGTTTTGTAGTGGATGACATTGTAGTGTATTGTTTTGTGTTGGATACATTGTAGTGTATCATTTGTGTAGTGGATTACATTGTAGTGCATTGTTTTGTTGTGGTTTCCATTGTAGTGTACTGTTTTGTAGAGTATTGCACGGTAGCGTATTCCCGTGTATTGTCGTGCACTGTTGTGTTGCATTGTCATGTTTGTGTTGTACAGCTTTATGTCGTATTACATGTATACTGTATTACGTTGCATTGCACAGAGCTACACTGTATTGCATTGAATGAGGTTGCACTGATATGTATTGTTTTATTGTGCTGTATTGCACTGCAATCCATGTACTATATGCATTCATTTGTACCATATTGAATTGATTCGTACCATATTGCATTAATTTGTTCGTACCATATTGAAATTGATTTGCGTACCATATTGCATTAATTTGTACCATATTGAATTGATTCGTACCATATTGCATTAATTTGTATCTAACTGCATTAATTATACTACTTTGCGTTAATTTGTACCATGTTGCATTAATTTGTACCATATTGCATTATTTGTACCGCGCTGTATTGTACTACACTCCTTGTACAATATTGCATTAATTTGTACCGCGCTGTATTGTATTACACTCCTTGTACAATATTGCATTAATTGGTACCGTGTTGTACTGTACTGCACTCCATGTACCATATTGCATTCATTTGTACCGTGCTGTATTGTACTACACTCCATGTACCATATTGCATTAATTTGTACCGTGCTGTATTGTACTACACTCCATGTACCATATTGCATATTGCATTAATTTGTACCATATTGCATTAATTTGTACCATGCTGTATTGTACTAAACTCCATGTTCCATATTGCATTAATGCATATTGTGCTGTTCTCTGTTGTATTGCATTGTATGATATTGTATTTTATTGTGTTGTACTTACTGTTGATCATGATGCATTGAAAAGTTATCGTATATCCCCTCACGATGATGTGAATCATGCTAAGTGTCTTTTTGGCCTTCTGATGTGTTGTGCAGGACGAAGGGAGAGTATCCAGCCTGGACGAGGAGAAGGACAGCGAAAAGGGAGGCCAACCCAAGTTGGGACTGTGCATGAAATGTTGTTGACTTCCATGAACAGAGACAGAGACATGCGTCCGAGCCTGTGGGCTGCATAGTGACTTTGTACAGAACGTAGAGTAGAAAGGGTTAAGGAGAGCAGGAAGGGGGAGGGGGGGGGGGGGGGGGGGGGGAAGGGGGGTTAGGGGGGAGGGGGGGGGGGATGGAGGGGGGGGGAGGAATGAAGACTGAAACTCGTGGCGCCAACCAGCCGTGGAGGCCAAACATCATGGAGACTTTAGTGGTGTAGGTTTTCCCAGACAGAAGGGAATGTCTGTTACATTGAGGATTTGGGTTTGCTGGACTCCACGATCTGTCTGTCTCTGTTTCTGCCTGTGTCTCTGTCTCTCTCTCTGTCTCTCTTTCTTTCTCTCCGTCTGTCTCTCTGTCTTTCTGTCTCTGTCTCTCTCTCTCTCTCTCTCTCTCTCTCTCTCTCTCTCTGTCTGTCTCTCTGTCTCTGTCTCCATCTCTCTGTCTCTCTCTCTCTCTGTCTCTGTCTCTGTCTCTCTCTCTCTCTCTCTCTCTCTCTCTCTCTCTCTCTTGTTAGTTTTTTTTCCCCTTAGCTTAGGATTCAGTTTTCCAACTCCCCCCCCCCTCCCCTCCAGCAGGGTGACTGCAGTCGCTTTATTGAAGGAAAGAGGAGGGGGAGGGGGAGGAGAAGGGAGTAGACCCATTTGTTACACCTGAGTTGACTTGCAGTTGCTGTGATAGTCCAAGTCTGACTGTGTTGGTGACATTCCCATTGAAGGCTTACCTCCACCACAGCGGACACAGCCACAGAGGAGATCCCACCCCTTCCCCCAGGAGAGTGGGGACAGGGGGGAGGGGTTATCTGACCCTTCACCCGCACCACGGGAACGCCAACAGGTCAAGACAGGCAGTGATCATGGACATGACATTCGGTGTCAAGGGAGATTTGAACTCACAACGTCCGGCGGCCAACTCGTTGCTCGTTGTGTTCGTCCGGACAGAAATCTACCGCCTGACAATCGGGGGAGGGGGGGGGGGGGGGGGGGGGGGGTTCCCACTCCCTCACTCCCTCACGGAGAGAAAATCTCAGAACACACACACATGCATATATATATATATATATATATATATATATATATATATATATATATATATATATATTATGATATGTATGTGTGTGTGTGTGTGTGTGTGTGTGTGTGGTGTGTGGTGTGTGAGAGAGAGAGAGAGAGACAGTGACAGAAAGAAAGAGAGAGAGGGAGGGAGGGAGAGAGAGATGTTTTGTGCGTGCGTAAGTGCGTGTGAGCGTGTGTGTTTGTGTGTTTTGTGTGTGTGTGTGTGTGTGTGTGTGTGTGTGTGTGTGTGTGTGTGTGTGTGTGCGTGCGCGCGCGGTCGTGCGCGCGTGTGTGTGTGTGTGTGTGTGTGTGTGTGTGTGTGTGTGTGTGTGTGTGTGTGTGTGTGTGTGTACATGCATGAGTGCGCGCTTGTATCGGTGTGTGTGTGTGTCTGTGTGTCTGTGTGTGTGTGTGTGTGTGTGTGTGTGTGTGTGTGTGTGAGGTGCGTGCGTGGGTGCAGGCGTGCGTGCACGTACATGCTTGCGTAGATATATGATGCAATAGTTGTGCCGGAAAACTTTGCCAAAATAAACTTTTTGACTTTACTATTCATTTGTTTCTGTCTGTCTGTCTGTCTGTCTGTCTGTCTGTCTGTCTCTCTCTCTCTCTCTCTCTCTCTCTCTCTCTCTCTCTCTCTCTCTCTCGTGCGTGTGTATGCGTATGTGTGCGCGCGCGTGTGTAAGTGTGTGTAGTGTGTGTGTGTGTGTGTGTGTGTGTGTGTGTTGTGTGTGTGTGTGTGTGTGTGTGTGTGCGCGCGAACAAAACGTTGATAAGATATGCAAAAAGAAAACTAAATAAATAAAAGAATACAAACGAAAAAAAAGAGAAAAAAAGCAAATGACAGATTTCAAGAAATACAAAGAAAAATGTTGGCAAACCCAGGCTCTCATCGTCCGACTGTCCTTTTCAACCAGAACCCAGTCATAGAGACGGGACTCGATAATGGCTCGTACTTGATCACATCCAGGTGTATTAAAGTTTCAGCAGTACTGGGCTGATCCAAACACAGTAGAAATAGGCAACTTATCACAAGAAGCCATGAGGACACATTTTCACTGGGGGAAAAAATCTCCAACATTTTGCATTTTATGTACCAGGCTGTATTCGATGTCTTCCACTAGCGACATGTCTTCGATCAGTGAGATTCGAGAAGGTTAAGCAGTCAAGCTCTTAGAACAACTTCCATTAATGTCAGGTTTAAAGAC
Organism: Conus betulinus; assembly: GCA_016801955.1. NCBI lineage: Eukaryota > Metazoa > Mollusca > Gastropoda > Neogastropoda > Conidae > Conus > Conus betulinus. Next base: position 13,535 of record JADBJO010030397.1, on the reverse strand, counting down.
AGCTAAGCTATGAGGAAGCAACCGTTAAACAGACTGTCACCATGACGAATTCTCCACTAAGTACATGATGAGGACAGGACCTTTGGCTGGGATCCTGAAGTCTTTACAATGCTTGGAGTCAATTTACAACCACTGTAGACAAACTACTGGATATCAATTTGAAGAGTAATTGGAACAAATTTAAAAGAAAAAAAAAACACCTTTGGCAGCTCACGCCATTCGGAACGATAATAGTCATAAAAACTTTGGTGTTGCCCAACCGGATATATTTCTTATGCATACTTGAAATAATTTTTAAGAACTTGATACATTGTTTTCTCATTTTTTATGAGATGGGAAATAGAGTAAAATCAATTAAACACAAAAAGAAAAGAAAAAGAACAAAAGGAAAAAAAAAAAAAAAAAAAAAAAAAGGAGAAAAGAAAGAGAATGAAAAAGGTGTCTGTCATGATTATGAGAAGGGTGAACAGAAAATGTTAAATGTACATGCCTTTCTCCCGCTGTTAAAGTACGTAAATTGAAAAAAAAAAAAGTTGTTTAATGACGCTCATAACCTTTAGGAATGGGCTTTTCCCCCTTGCTCATGGTCTCAAGAGACTGAAAGTCGCTGAAGGTCGAACTGCGTATTATTCCCTTCTGAACATGGATAATGAAAGCTGGCGACACGTCCTTAAAAACAAACAACAAACAAACAAACAAAAAAACGAAAAAACAAAAATAGAAAAAAAAAGAATTTACTAATTAAAGATATAGATAAAACAGTGTTTGAAATGCTTCTCAAGTGACCTTGATGACTTTGTTTCTGTTTCTGTGTGCATTCATTACGAAATTAGCATTTCAACAGATGGGAAATACTTTTCATGAATCGATGAACTAACGAAATATGCCAAGTGAGAGATCTGCTGAAAGAATATGGTTAAGGGACAGAACTTTTTTTTCTTTAAATCAGAAATAGCTTCCTTCTTATTTGTCCATTTGGTAGGGACGTGTTGTAATCCAAAGCAGATGGTATTTGTGAAATGCTCTTTCTGTCACTTTTATTCTTGCTAAAGGCTTGTGTCTGCAAACTGTGAATCTTGAGAGAAAATCCTGCTTACATGCGAATACGTAATGTGAAAAGGGAACTGAGTGTTCAAAGGGAGAGTAATCCTGGAGGATAGATTTTGCTAATGCTTTATGTCCCCTGTTCCGTAATTGTGGAGTTCATGATTCATTTCAGATCAGGCTTAAGACATTCAATGTCATTAATTCCAACATTGTCACACCTTGCAATATAAGTAGCATAAAAGAAAAAAAAATAGCGTGAATCAGGGTCTGATTAAATGTTCTGTCTCCGAAGAGAGAAACACACCAGGATATACTGGGCAAGTGCAGGTTGGAAGCAGCCCAGTAACATGAGCTCTTTTCACTTTAGTCTGTAAAGGAGAATCGGTTGTTGTGATCTTCGTCATCAGGTCGTAACGTTGTTGGTCAAATAATTGACGGTCATCGAGAAAATGTAGTTCATCCTCAACAACGTGGCATGTTGTGCATGATCTAACTCTCCTGTCAGTCTTTGTACAATGGCCCCTCTCAATCTGGAGTTCATGGGCGCTTATTCGTAATGTAGTTAATCTATGTGTGTCAATGCGTTGCTCCAAATAAGTCGCCTGTTTTCATTCAATAGCAACTGTGGCATAAAATTGAGCTTGGATGTGTTTTTCATTCTTTTGTTTCCTCCAGAAGTCAACATGAAACGTTTCCAGTTTCGCATTGATTATGAACTTCAGGAGAGTCATGCTAAGTTTCCCAGATGTGCTGTAATCCTGTCGTTGACAAGGTTTGTAGGATAAACTTCCTCCATTTGTTTTCTTCAGCGTCCTGAGAGATCATTGACCCATAAATCTGTCGTTGATAAGAGTCTTGGTCTGACTCTAATATATGTATTCAGAATGCGATGATCTGGGTTTATCACTAGTAATCGGGAATCTCCCCAGTTCGCCCAAACCAGTAATGCCATAGCTTTTGTATGGACTCTTAATAATTGCCTGCAGAATTTATTGAGTGCAGGTTCATGTGGGAATTAATTTGCAAGATAGGTTTTGAACAAATGCTGCAATTTCTTTTCTTGACATCTGTCGTCATTTTCTTGGTAAGAGGATGGGAACCACATGTCCGACCCATAAGTGATGATGGGAAAGACTGAAGAGTCAAACAGGATTGTAACTGTTCTCACATTTACATTTTGACCACAGAACGTTCTCTCCAAGGAATGTGCAGTGTGTGTGTGTGTGTGTGTGTGTGTGTGTGTGTGTGTGTGTGTGTGTGTGTGTGTGTGTGTGTGTGTGTGTGTGTGTGTGTGTGTGTGTGTGTGTGTGTGTGTGTGTGTGTAGTGTACAACTTGTGTGTGCTCTGTGTTTTAATTTTTTAGTCAGTACAACCTTGAGTTAATCCGACAAAATAATTGGTTTGTGTCAGTCAGTGTGTGTGTGTGTGTGTGTGTGTGTGTGTGTGTGTGTGTGTGTGTGTGTGTGTGTGTGTGTGTGTGCGCGCGCGCGCGCGTTCATGAGCGCATGTTCGCGCGCGAAACCAAGCATTTCTTTTTCAAGAAAACACGGAAACCACACAGCTATTAACCGTCACAGTGTTGCTTCATAATTACTCTCTTTTTTGTTGTTGTTTTCATGTTGTTGTTCTTTTCATGGTCATCCGCGCGCGCGCGTGTATGTATTTGTAGCAGTCAAACGTGACTACCCCTGAAAATAGTTCATTATAACATTGAAAACAAGCTATCATCTATAACAACCGTGAACTCGCTGAAGTCAAAAGCCAGGCATTAAAAATGTACTCTTCTATTTGTGTCTCCATACCTCTTTCTACCATGAATGACCCTGTGGACGTGCTTGTCTTTGTTTTTTTTTTAGAATGAGGAAGTTGTAGGGAGAGAGCGAGGGTCTCTCGTTGTGCAGTCTCGTGTGTTGTGTGTGTGTGTGTGTGTGTGTGTGTGTGTGTGTGTGTGTGTGTGTGTGTGTGTGTGTGCATGTGTGTGTGTGTGTGTGTGTGTGTGTGTGTGTGTGTGTGTGCGCGCGCGCGCGCGCGCGCGCGTGCATGCGTGTGTGTGTGTGTGTGTATGTGTGTGTGTGTGTGTGTGTGTGTGTGTGGCATTTTTATGTCTTGTGAAAACTCACCGAGCTTGAAGGAAAATTACAAGTGCTTTACAAGAAATCACTATCATTAAACAAACATTTTCTGCAGCAAAATATTCACCATCTTCAAGGAAAGATGGCTGTTTACAGTTTTCACGTGAATACAGACATTATGAGTCATGGTTTTGTTTCTTGATGACTCGATTTGGTTTCTTTAAAGCATGATGAGGCAGTTAAAGGGTTAAACGTGTTCATTTATGAAAGCACATATCAGTTAAAGGTCTAAAAGTGATCATTTATGAAAACACATATCAGGTAAATGGTTGAAAGTGATCATTTATGAAAGCACATATCAGTTGAACAGTTATACGTGATCATTTATGAAAGAAATGTCATTTAAAGGGGTTATACGTGATCATTTATATAAAAGCATGTATCAGTTAAAAGGTTAAACGTGATCATTTATGAAAGCATATGTCAGTTAAAGGGTTAAACGTGATCATTTACTAAAAACACATCGTTTCGAATCAGAAAACTGTTTAACTAACGCTAACTCACGTGCGTGTACACTGGCATTATCGGTATCATTGCAGGCATAGCAGCCCTGGAAGAAGAAGAGAGAGATAGGAATAGTACACATTTCATGAGACGAATCACAGGATTTTGCTGCTGATGGCGCGATAGTGGGGGAGGGAGGAGGTGGAGGGGAGAGCAGTGTTGGGTGGGCAAGGAAAGGGTGGGGATGGATGTGGGAATAATGGCGGCTCATAGCATTGATTATGTGCATGTGGTACATCATTAAACTGGTCAGAAATAAAGCAAACTAAGAAATCACACACATACACAAAGCTCAATCAGAGACTAAATCATTAAAATCTCCCTCCCCCCCCCCTCCATCCCCCCCCCCCCCCCCCCCCCCCCGTCTCTCCTCCCCTTTTTTTCTTCAATCTCTGTCCAGTTCGTTTCTCTGCAGGCCCGTCAATGAAGGAGTCGGGTCACGTGATTCCTCGTTGTTTCCACACGGTCACGTGATTCCTCGTTGTTTGTCCTCAGGTCACGTGATTCCTCGTTGTTTGTCCACGGGTGACATAATTCTCGTTGTTTGTCCACGTGTCACGTGAGTCGTCGTTGTTTGTCAACTGTCTCCTGATTGGTCCTACTCCACAGTTGTTTCCGACTGCTGCTGCTATTGTGGGTCCTACCCCGTGACGGGAGATAAAGGGGGTGCGCGCTCTGGAGGCATATAAACCTCGTCTGTCACCCTTAACCCAAGGAGGGGGAGAGCTAGAGAGAGATCTACGCAGTGAAAAAAACTCTGTGTGTGCGTGAGTTCTGTCATACCGTATTACCAGTCTGAGTGCGTTTTGCGTTTTGGCAGTCAACCTTCATTTACTCCAGGTACGTGTGTGTGTGTGTGTGTGTGTGTGTGTGTGTGTGTGTGTGTGTTGTTCTGGCTGATTATTCATGCAATGTTAACGTTTCTAGTCACAACGACCGTCCTTTGATTTAGCTACAGTCCCTATTAGGTGTAGTGTACGCCAATAATGTTTATTTCTCTTTAAACCAAAGCACCGGTGCTCCATGTAGGACATTTCCATTTAAGCTTGGTATTAACCAACTTTAAAAAAAAAAAAAATCAAAATGACGCGAGTACAGCAGTGCATGTAACGATGAGCTATGACTTTAGTTCAGCTTTGCGATGTTTTAATGTGATCTGAATGCCAATTGTTGTCGACAAAATCAGAAAAATTAATGCCAGGTTTGACAGAAATGATTGCGCGTGTAAAAATAAACAGATTTACGTACAAATACTTTCTTTTATAGGAGAGAGAGAGAGAGAGAGAGAGGGAGAGAGAGAGAGAGAGAGAGAGAGAGAGAGAGAGAGAGAGAGAGAGAGAGAGAGATATGAGGGGGTAGGGGAGAGGAAGAGAGAGAGACTGACACACTTAACTGGCATCAGATTCCTACAGGCATAGTGCCAAAGAAAACTACTTTATAGCGACGAATAGAAAATGATGATAAGTACATCTTAAATGGCTTGAGTAAATACAACAAGTGCGCACATGTGTACGTGTGTGTTGTGTGTGTGTGTGTGTGTGTGTGTGTGTGTGAGTGAGTGTGAGAGAGAGAGAGAGAGAGAGAGAGAGAGAGAGAGAGAGACCATGTGTGTTTATGATGAGAGAGAGAGAGAGAGAGAGAGAGGAGAGAGAGGAGATTAAATTCACTTGAATTTCTTCAATCAATGAAAATCCAGATGTTTGAAGCGTATATCTGATGAAAACACCAGACCACACAGGAATAGGGAATAGGGGGCCTCTGCAAGTGGGACAACAGCAACAAAAGTGTAAAAGCCTATTTCTTAATTAAAAAACAAATAAATATACTGAACAAATGAATGTTGAACAACTCAACTTTCGAGAGAAACAAGCGCAGGTACCTAGTCCTTAGTCAGGGAAGACTGTACAATGTTCAGAAAGTAAAACAGGAAGCTGGGAAAACAAATCGATTTCAACAAGTTCACGTGTGAACAATCCTCAAGTATCAGAGGACTGTACTATGTTCAGGAGACAAACGGGAATCTGGGAAACAAACTTAAGAGAAAAAGTTTTATTTCCCCCTACGAAAAGGACAAACAAGTTACAAAACAAAACACGACGCGTTTCGGCTTTTTGGTCTTCTTCAGGCAGGTTAAACAACATTCAGGACAATGAAACGAGCAGTCACTTAGCTCCCCAAACTGGGAGCAAAATGTACGGGAAAGACAGACATATCAACTTGTTCACGTGTGAATAAAATCTGTAGTCTCGGAAGACTGTACATCGTTCAGCAGTGAAATGGGAAACCGGGAAAGAAAAAAGTCCAGTGTAAACTTGTCCATATGTGAACAAATCCTGTGTTGAAAAACGACTGGGCAATGTTCTGGAGGGAAACGGGGAAACTGGGACAGAATGAAATTCCAGTGTCAACTGTGTTCACGCGTGAAACAATCTGCTGGCAGCTTCCAATGTCTTGAAGATCTAGATGCATCTATCAGTGGCGTGCAGTTTCTGCAGAAAGAGAACTCACTCATGGACACTTCAGCAGCACAGACCAGCACAGACACGTGATTCCCTGTTGTACCCCTCAGATCCACAGCCAACACAGCTGACTCTAGCAAACAGGACTGATATCAACAAACGTCTTTCCATGAAGCCTCTTGAGCTAACTACTCTCTGATAACTGCCTGGCCATAACTGTCGCTCCCATGGTTACGGAGTGTCATCTGACATACCAGCTGACCATATCGATTATGTCACCCTACACGTGATCAGGGAAGGGTGGGGGGGGGGGGGGGGTATTTACACTGACCAGAGGGGGGGGGGGGGGGGAGGGATGGTGCGATTAACGTCTCAGCAATGGCGGCCTTTAAACATCGTGTTGTTGACAGATCCGAAACTGGCTGGAAGTGGCGCCATGTTGTGATAAGTCGTTTTTAAGGGGGGGTGGGGGGGGGGGGACTGTTCAGAGTGGGGTTGACACTTGTCATATTGGCTGGCTGGTGAACCCGAGGGAGACGGGGTCCATTGTATGGTGTGAAGCTGGTCAGTGTGTGTCGTGGAGACACAAGAGTCAGGTTAGGGACGCACAGTGTTTGTGTTACTGGGTACTTTGACAGGTAAGACTTCAGTCCACTGTTTTTCGTCTTTTGAGTTGGCGTTGCCGGATTTATTCTTGATGTTTATTCGTTTTAACTTTTTGCGCAGTTTACTTCTTAATTCTCTCTCTCTCTCTCTCTCTCTCTCTCTCTCTCTCTCTCTCTCTCTCTCTCTCTCTCTCTCTCTCTCGTCTCTACGTGCGTGAATGTCTGCATGCGTGGATGCGTGCATGGACGCACGATTCTTCAGTGTGCGTGCATGCAGGTTATGGTGGGTGGTGTGTGACTATGGGTGTGAGTGTAGATATTACTATTATCAACTTTTATTTTACGTACGAATGCTTTTTGATATCGTTGTAACTTTTATGACCACTGCAAAACCATTCTCCATTTGTAAGAGGACATGAATTTGAATTGAATTGAATTAATCATAAATCAATAGTTCTCATTTTGCGCTGTATTCCATTGCATTCGATTGTGTTGTGTAACGTCACGTATTTCAGAACTACATTCAGGCTGCTCGACCCAGAGAGAGTGCATAGCCACAGCTGTGTACTCCCTGTGTGAACAGACTGTGCTGACCAGCATAATGAATGCTTTTCTGCAACGTTTGGCGAGGGAAATTCTCCTGTTGCCATGGGTTGTTTAACATGCGTTAAATGCGTGGTGCACATGGAACCTGGGTTGATCTCTCCTCTGAAAACACTAGCTTTCTGACCATTGCTTTAGGTCTAGAGGACAAGGATGGATGGAGAGAGAGAGAGAGAGAGAGTGTGTGTGTGTGTGTGTGTGTGTGTGTGTGTGTGTGTGTGTGTCTGAGCAGCGCGTGCGTGCGTGTGTATGTCTTTCATGTATTCTTTTATCTGCTCTGGATCCCGGCAGATATACCCTTCAGTTTGGCTACTCGCTCGTGACACTGGTTATTCATATAGTCTTTAGCTTATTCCTTTGTCCGCTTGTTTCTAACGTCATGAACTGGTTTCTCTCTAGGTTGTTCATGTCTTTACTAAGTATTGACTGTTCTTGACCGAGTTGTTTCTTACATCATAAACCGTTTTCTCTTTAGGTTATTCCTGTACTGAGCACTAACTGTTATTGACCGAGTTGTTCATGCCTGTACTAAGTACTGACCGTTACTGACCGAGATGTTTCTGCCCCAGATTAAAATGGCCACCCTGCGCAAACGACTGTGCATCATCGGCCCCCATGGCTGTGGCAAGACGTGTCTCCGCTACAGTTTCCTGGGGGAGAAGTTTAGAGGAGACATGCTGAGGATCACAGTGGGTCAGTTCTCTAACGTCTTACGTATTACAGCGTGCTGCACGTGCTGTGCTGTGTCCTGCCGCCCTGTACTGTTTGTTCTGTGCCGTGATTGGCTGCTCTCTGCAGAATGATGTTCTGTACCGTCAAACATTGTGTACTGTATAATATATCGCAGTGTACTGGAGTGCAATGTCTTGCACTGACTATACTGTTCTGTAAAGCATTCTCTGGCGAGGCAATCTGCTGGTTTGTGGGTTTTGTTTTTTTTTGTTTGTTTTTGTAGTGTTGTCAAGATAGCCGTGCGTGTCTCTGGCAAGGCACAATCTGCTGGTGTTTTGTTGTTGTTGTTGTTGTTGTTGTTTGTTTTTGTAGTGTTGTCAAGATAGCCGTGCTTGTCTCTGGCAAGACAATCTGCTAGTGTTTTGTTGTTGTTGTTGTGGTTGTTTGTTTTTTAGTGTTGTGTCAAATAGCCGCGTGCGTGTCCATGGCCACACAGTCTGCTGATGTCTGTCTTTGTTCCTCAGCGTGCCAGGCTCTGCCGGCCCATTTCCCGACCAGCACCCCACAAAATGAGATCAAGGTGTACATTGATGACACCTCCGGGGAGGAACGCTTCCGGAACGTCGTGACGCGTACCTTCGTCAGACATGCGCAGTGCGTGCTGCTGTGCTTTGATCTGTCCGACAAGGTGGGGGACTTCCCTTTTTTTTTCTGCTTCTGATGCGATCTGTCTCTGTCCATCCATCCATTCATCTCTCCATCTATGCATTCATCCCTCTGTCTATCTGAGTATCTGTCTGAGTACCTATCTATCTACCTATCTGATCATGTATCGATCTATCTATCGATCGATCGATCTGTCTATGTATGTATCTGTTTGTATGTTTATCTATCTATCTGTTTATCTGTCTATCTATTTATCGATCTATCTTTTATATCTATGTATCTGTTTATCTGTCTATCTATTTATCGATCTATCTTTTTTTATTCGCTCTCTCTCTTGTGAGGCTCCAACCAGAGCGCGTGCAATTCCCACAGTGATCACTTATTTTGAATTTCTATTTCACCACTTTTTCTTCTCCCTCATCCTTTCCCTCCCCCCCCCCCCCCCCTTCCTGCCTCTCTCTCTCTTTCCACCCCTCCTCTCTCTCCCTCCCCCTCGCTCCCACCCCTCCCCACCCCTCCTCTCTCCTCATCTCCCCTACCTCTCTCTCTCTCTCTCTCTGCTCCAACTCCCTCTCCCCCTCACTCCACTCCCTCTCTCTCTCTCCCTCTCCCTTCCTCCCTTCTTTCCCCTCTCTCTCCATCTTGCTAGGGTGGTAATTTTTTTCTGATTCGTTTATTTGTTAATTTCTTCTCCCTCTCCAGCCCTTCCTCTATCTCCCCTCTCTCTCTCTCCCATTCCCTCTCGATCACCTCTTCTCTCTCATCCTCTTTTCACCTCTCCCCCACCTTCTCATCTCCCTCTCTCCACATCTGTCTGTCTCTCTCGCTTATTTTCTACCACCACTTTCCTTATCTTACTCGAACTCTATGTCTATCTATCTGTCTATTTATATCTATCTACCTATATATCTGTCTGTCAGCTTGTCTATCTAAAGTGCCACCCTCTCTCTCTCTCTCTCTCTCTCTCTCTCTCTCTCTCTCTCTCTCTCTCTCTCTAAGGCTAAAAGTCAGTTTATCCTCTACACATTCCAATCTTCCCCTCCTTTTCTTGAGCACGTAGATCAAGTACACCTATTGATTTGAAGGGCACTTAGATCAAGTACACCTGTTGATTTGATGGGCACTTAGATCAAGTACACCTGTTGATTTGATGGGCACTTTTATCAAGTACACCTGTTGATTTGATGGGCACTTAGATCAAGTACACCTGTTGATTTGATGGGCACTTAGATCAAGTACATCTGTTGATTTGATGCGCTGATGCCGTGCGAAAACGAGACCTCCATCAATCAGGAAAAGCCCCGATGTTCCATTGACCCGAAAGAGAGCTGAACAGTACTTTTACCATATAATTATGTATCAAGACGCGTACAAAATCGATTCGATCGATAGATAAACAGACAGATAATTAGATAGACAAACATATCGTTAGAGATAGACAGCATTGTTAATCAGATAGTGTATCTTATCATATATTATGTGCACATCAACAGGTTCATCGATCTAGGTTTATGTATCTAGACAGATACGGTAAGAGGCAGAGAGACAAATCAGAGAGATAAATCAATCAATGATATGGATATTACCTTGTTATTCTTCCAGAACAGTTCTATTAACGTTTTCCTCGTATTTGGTAACATCCCCCTTCGCTGGCGGCTGTTGGCAGTTCTAGGGTTGTCCATGGTGCTCCCACAGCCACGGCAACACCAACATCTTTCAGTGAAAAAAAAAAAAATGAAAGGGGAGGAAAAGGAAGAAAAATGTGGTTGTGATAACGCGACTGACCTTGGACTTTTTTCACCGCTAAACAAAGATTTGGACTTTTAACACACACACACACACACACACACACACACACACACACACACACACACACACACTGACTGACTGAAACCAATTTATTGTCAGATTAACTCAAGGGTGTACTGACTAAACACACACACACACACACACACACACACACACACACACACACACACACACAAACACACTGAGTGACTGACTGAAACCAATTTATTGTCAGATTAACTCAAGGATGCATTGACTAAACACACACACACACACACACACACACACACACACACACACACACACATATCAGAACGTAGTATAGAAAGCGATCTGCTTACCGTCTGATCTTTCGTATGAAGAAGCAGCGAACTCCGACAGGGGAGGTAATTTCGAAGTCTTTCCCCGGTAACTTCTCTTCGTTGAACCAGTGAAAAAGGGACTTTGTTAAAGACCAGACTAGAGTGCTGCATGTGCAGCGTGTAGATACAAACTCGGCACGTTTGACTCCGAGTACAGGTTGGGACGTAAAAATGATCATTTCACCTCAGAATGTGTCGGTTGCAACGAGTGTCAGCCATTACAAAAAACATTGAAAGAAGAAAAACAGTTTAAGCAAATCTACCGACTTTATTTTTCCAACAGGGTTTCCCAAACCACAAACATTGTGCCGGGCCTCATGTTGTCTTCTATCAGATTCTTTGTCATTGCATGGTTATCTGTGTGAATTTTCAGGAGAACGCTCGCAATACCTCGTACAGCACACACACACATACATACACACACGCACGTGCGCTCACACACACACACACACACACACACACACACACACACACCTTACTTCACCCACCCCTCTCCCCTTCCCCATCTCCTGTCCATACACTCTCAGACTGTGATTCCTTGGCCGCCATGTCTGTAGCTGGGTGTCCCTGGGTTTCAGCGTTCCTACCAGCAAGTACAGGACCTCTGGTTCCCGTGGATACGGGACGAATGTGCTTGCGAGGCCAAGGTCATCCTGGTGGGTCTGAAGGCTGACCTGAAGACTGATGTGGATCGGCAGGTAGGGCCAGAGAGAGAGAGAGAGAGAGAAGAGAGGGAGAGGGAGAGCGAGCGAGGAGAGAGAGAGGGGGAGACAGAGAGAGGGAGAGAGAGAGGGGGGAGAGAGAGAGAGAGGAAAGAGAGGGAGAGAGAGAGAGAGAGAGAGGGGGGGGGGGGGGGGAGAGAAAGAGCGAGAGAGAGAGGGAGAGAGGAGAGAGAGAGGTATATGGTGTGCATTGTTGAGATTGGCCGTGTAGTTTAGAGTGGAGGGTGTTCTCTGATGACTGGTAAATTCCGATGACACGAATTACGAACAACAACAGCTGGTGTTGCTAGTTTTGTTGCTGCTACTGCTGCTGCTACTGCTCCTTATCATGATGCCTCTGCTACTGTTGCTGCTACTGCTCCTTATCATGATGCCTCTGTTTCTGCTGCTGCTCCTTATCATGATGCCTCTACTTCTGCTGCTACTGCTCCTTATCATGATGCCTCTACTTCTGCTGCTGCTCCTAATCATGATGCCTCTGTTTCTGTTGCTGCTACTGCTCCTAATCATGATGCCTCTACTTCTGCTGCTTCTCTCCATCCTGTGTGATTCCGTTGCTCTTGTTCCTTTCTCTTTCCTTCGTCCCTTCTCATCTTCATCCATCCCTTTCCTCACTTTCCATCTTTATTCCAGTCTTGTGTTCTTTCCGTCCTCTGCGTGTCCTTCCTTCTGTCTTCGTTTCACCATTCCTCCCTTCATGCCTGCCTTTTTTCCTTTGCCTACCCCCCCCCCCCCCTCCCCTCCCCCTGTGCCTTATTCCTTCCGTTTGTCTTCGTCCCCTGACCCGTCTCTTACCTTCCTGTCTTCCTCCCTTTCAACTTCCTTCTGTCTTAATCCTTCCTCTCTCCTTTCCTTTCTGTCTTCATCTCTTCTTTCCTTTATCCTTCACTCCATCCCTGATGGACGGTCCGTACTGTTTTCAGGCTCCAGTGAAGTGGGCCTCTGACAATGCCATAAAAGATTACTTTTAAAACGTCCTCAAAAACGGGCGGGGGAGTCGGCAAACTCGCCGAATGTGTCGGTGAGTGTGTTGGTCTTTCTGGATTTGTGTGCGTGCATACGAGCGTGCGTATGTGTGTATGTGTATGTATGCATGTTGGGAGATGCTGTTTGCTATGGTGTGCAGGTTTAGGATTTGTTCGATGTGATTTCTACCTTGGTTATATCTGGTCTGTTCTTCATCAATAATGGTATTGCATATTGTAATCTATTCATATCTATTTAATTGTTTATTAATTTACTTATTTGCGTACTATTTGTTAATTTATTTGTTGTTTATTGTGTTTGCCTTGCTTTGCTGGCCTTACAACGTCGGAAATGTCCTGTCATACAAAGGGGAACAACTAGTGACTGAGCTCATGGCGTGAGCCACTCCCCAGTGTGTCCGACCTTTGTTCCCGATGGCAGTTAGGACATCAGTGACCGCCTCTTCACCATATCTTAAGAGTTCTGCAAGATCGGTTTGATGCCTGCAGCCTTCCCCACATTAATTCAGCGATTTCGCTGCAGCGACGACGACTCTTCACGAAGTGTTGGGAAATCATCCTCATTGGATGAATCGTGTTCTGTGAACACACTTTGGTCTCCTTCCTTCTGCTGGTTTGAAGACTTCACAGCAATAGTCTGTCCACCTTTTTCATTATGTCTTCTTCCTTTGGAAGACAGTTGCATCGTTAACCTGAATCGTTCTGGCTTTTTGTTTGGTCAAGTCTTTGACAGTCCTAAAAGCTTTCTTTGTGCTGCTGGTGTGGGACTTGCTCATTGTCCACACGCTGTTGTTCTGTGCGGTTTTCCTGTGCGTTCTTCATTTTCTCAGTGAGTCCGATGTTTATAATGATGCCTTTCTTCCTCTCTGACTTCTTGAGCAGTTTGGAGCTCAGTCTAGCGTCACACATCTCCACACTGACTGCCTGGGATCATCAGGTGGGTTTGATGTTCATCAGGGGATCATGGGTTTGATGTTCATCAGGGGATC